>JACEFZ010003357.1:0-29980 GCA_014155875.1 Cepaea nemoralis | reverse complement strand
AAGTGAACTATATGAACGGTCCATGTCACTGACATGATGTAATCGTGGTAAGTGAACTACATGGACGGTCCATGTGAGTGACATGATGTAATAGTGGTAAGTGAACTACATGGACGGTCCATGTCACTGACATGATGTAATCGTGGTAAGTGAACTACATGGACGGTCCATGTGAGTAACATGATGTAATCGTTGTAAGTGAACTACATGGACGGTCCAAGTCACTGACATGTAATCGTTGTAAGTGAACTACATGGACGGTCCATGTCACTGACATGATGTAATCGTGGTAAGTGAACTACATGGACGGTCCATGTCACTGACATGATGTAATAGTGGTATGTGAACTACATGGACGGTCCATGTCACTGACATGATGTAATCGTGGTAAGTGAACTACATGGACGGTCCATGTCACTGACATGATGTAATCGGGGCAAGTGAACTACATGGACGGTCCATGTCACTGACATGATGTAATAGTGGTATGTGAACTACATGAACGGTCCAAGTCACTGACATGATGTAATCGTGGTAAGTGAACTACATGGACGGTCCATGTCACTGACATGATGTAATCGGGGCAAGTGAACTACATGGATGGTCCATGTCACTGACATGATGTAATAGTGGTATGTGAACTACATGAACGGTCCAAGTCACTGACATGATGTAATCGTGGTAAGTGAACTACATGGACGGTCCATGTTACAGACATGATGTAATCGTGGTAAGTGAACTACATGGACGGTCCATTTCACTGAGATGATGTAATCGTGGTATGTGAACTACATGGACGGTCCATGTCACTGACATGATATAATCGTGGTATGTGAACTACATGGACGGTCCATGTCACTGTAATGATGTAATCGTGGTAAGTGAACTACATGGACGGTCCATGTCACTGACATGATGTAATAGTGGTATGTGAACTACATGGACGGTCCATGTCACTGACATGATGTAATAGTGGTATGTGAACTACATGGACGGTCCATGTCACTGACATGATGTAATCGTGGTAAGTGAACTACATGGACGGTCCATGTCACTGACATGTAATCGTGGTAAGTGAACTACATGGACGGTCGATGTGAGTGACATGATGTAATCGTGGTATGTGAACTACATGGACGGTCCATGTCACTGACATGATGTAATCGTGGTATGTGAATTACATGGACGGTCCATATCACTGACATGTAATCGTAGTAAGTGAACTACATATGACGGTCCATGTCACTGACATGATTTAATAGTGGTATGTGAACTACATGGACTGTCCATGTCACTGACATGATGTAATCGTGATATGTAAACTACATGGACGGTCCATGTCACTGACATGATGTAATCGTGGTAAGTGAACTACATGGACGGTCCATGTCACTGACATGATGTAATCGTGGTAAGTGAACTACATGGACGGTCCATTTCACTGACATGATGTAATAGTGGTATGTGAACTACATGGACGGTCCATGTCACTGACATGATGTAATCGTGGTATGTGAACTACATGGACGGTCCATGTCACTGACATGATGTAATCGTGGTAAGTGAACTACATTTACGGTCCATGTCACTGACATTATGTAATAGTGGTATGTGAACTACATGGACGGTCCATGTCACTGACATGATGTAATAGTGGTATGTGAACTACATGGACGGTCCATGTCACTGACATGATGTAATCGTGGTAAGTGAACTACATGGACGGTCCATGTCACTGTCATGTAATCGTGGTAAGTGAACTACATGGACGGTCGATGTGAGTGACATGATGTAATCGTGGTATGTGAACTACATGGACGGTCCATGTCACTGACATGATGTAATCGTGGTATGTGAATTACATGGACGGTCCATATCACTGATATGTAATCGTGGTAAGTGAACTACATGTGACGGTCCATGTCACTGACATGATTTAATAGTGGTATGTGAACTACATGGACGGTCCATGTCACTGACATGATGTAATCGTGATATGTAAACTACATGGACGGTCCATGTCACTGACATGATGTAATCGTGGTAAGTGAACTACATGGACGGTCCATGTCACTGACATGTAATCGTGGTAAGTGAACTACATGGACGGACCATGTGAGTGACATGATGTAATCGTGGTAAGTGAACTACATGGACGGTCCATGTCACTGACATGTAATCGTGGTAAGTGAACTACATGGACGGTCCATGTCACTGACATGATTTACTAGTGGTAAGTGAACTACATGGACGGTCCATGTGAGTGACATGATGTAATCGTGGTATGTGAACTACATGGACGGTCCATGTCACTGACATGATGTAATCGTGGTATGTGAACTACATGGACGGTCCATGTCACTGACATGATGTAATCGTGGTATGTGAACTACATGGATGGTCCATGTCACTGACATGTAATCGTGGTATGTGAACTACATGGACGGTCCATGTCACTGACATGTAATCGTGATATGTGAACTACATGGACGGTCTATGTCACTGACATGTAATCGTGGTATGTGAACTACATGGACGGTCCATGTCACTGACATGTAATCGTGGTATGTTAATACTGAATATTACACTTCGTATACTTGATGCCGTGTGGCGTTGGTGATCATGTCTGTCCACAACCTTCTGTCTCGTATAATGTCAGTCTTCTTATAATCCATATCGTGTGGCGTTGGTGATCATGTCTGTCCTTAGTCTTCTGTTCCATGTGATGTCAATCTTCTTATAATCCATATCGTGTGGCGTTGGTGATCATGTCTGTCCTCAGCCTTCTATCTGGTGTGCTGCCGATCATTTCTAATATTGATGTTGCTCCATGCCACGACGTCAGACTGTCAAGGATTTGACCAGAACACGAATCAAGGCGTCATAATTTTAACTCAGTATAAAGCAGCCATTCCGCGATACAGGCCACATCACCCACCAAGTGCCGACTGGTCTACAACAATTTGGGTGAGCACCATATGCCCAGTGAGCCCAGGCGTGTACACGGGTCCTGTACTGACCGCTTGCTTACAATGGAACAGCGAAGGCAGATTGTGGGACGAATGTTTCCAATACCTTGAGCTGCTAGTTACTAACAATGGTTGTCCGAGAGAGGATACTGACAATAGAACATGATACGCAACAATTGATCATGATACACAACAATAGAACATGATACACAACAATAGAACATGATAGGCAACAATAAGAAAGCGACAAAATGTGTTCTTTGATCTTCAAGTGAGAGGAGAGGCAGTGGACAACACAGCGATGACTGGAACGATCAGCTGGAGAAATCGACCTAGAGAAATGACACTTGATGACACGAGTCCGTGGCATTGGGGAATATCATCAGCAGAGTTGATCCCGTACACCAAGAACCGAAGTTTGTGGAGAGACGCGTGAACACCTGCGCCATTCATCAAGGCACACCATGATGATAATGATGATGAAACATCAGACTGGCATGATCAATACCCGTCTTGACATTCATTGCCATGAGAATCGATCCACGGACAGAATCGAGCAATAAACCTGCATACATGTTGAATTACATTTTGCATTTCTGCAAGTTATTTTGTTCGCCTGTGATTATCTGTACAATGACTACATCATCAAGATAACTCCAGTAGCCGAGTCATTTCAGTGTAGATGATGTGATTCTTGCAATTACCTGCTCAAGTGCGGACTCAAGAATCGACGCCCAGAAGAGGAAGAAAAACAATAACAAGAGATATCGATTGCCACGTTGTCTAGGCTGCCAACACAAAGGCAGTCTATTATGTTCCGTTTCCAGGGATTGTAAGCGTTTCATTGTGTTGGAAAGGTGCACACTTGTTGCGAAATATTCGTGCTTCTTGGCGTTTGAGAAGATCTGGCTGGATTCTGTAGTTCGGATAAATATCCGAGTTTCTTGGCGCCAGAAAAAATATTACTGGATTCAGTCGCTTGGGTAAATATACGAGCTTCATGGCGCTAGAGAAGATCTGGTTGGATTCTAGTCGCTCGGATAAATATCCGAGTTTCTTGGCGCCAGAAAAAATATTACTGGATTCAGTCGCTGGATAAATATACGAGTTTCTTGGCGCCAGAAAAAATATTACTGGATTCAGTCGCTTGGATAAATATACGAGTTTCTTGGCGCCAGAAAAAATATTACTGGATTCAGTCGCTTGGATAAATATAGGAGTTTGTAGGCGATAGAGAAGATATGGCTGGACTCAGTCGATCGGATAAATAGTTTTTGGCTATCACGTTTCCGTGGTTGATATGGATCTGTGCTGGTAATTTTACAAGCGCTGTCGGCGAACTGCATTCGTCGACTCACTAAGTAAATGGCTGCCAGCGATTCCCCCGTACATTGACGTCTTCACATGGTGGTGACCCTGTCACATCACAGATCCCTCTGTGCATTCACGTCTTCAGATCGAGGTGACCCTATTACATCACAGATTCCCCTGTGCATTCACGTCTTCACATCAAGGTGATCCCGTCACATCAATGTTTTCCCTCGTACATTCACGTTTTCACATTGAAGTGATCCAGTCATGTCACAGATCCCCCTGTGCATTCACGTCTTCACATGGTGGTGGCCCTGTCACGGCATAGACTCATGGCTGGATACTGCTCCGTGTCAAGTTTTATTGGGATAATGTTGCTCTGTTATTCAACGGTTTCTTCATCCATTTTTTTGGGAATATGGCATCGTTCCGTCTGGGAGTCTCCATGGCGAAGTAGTCAAGCCGTTTATCTCGGGCTCCGAAGGTTGTGGGTTCGATTCCGGGCCGCGCCCTTCGGCTCACGAATTAAATTTTTCGGAGACTCCTGTGGGTCGTCGCAAGAGCCACGGAGTTCGCGCTTTGTGCGACGCTTTCTGCGCTGCAGAAAGAGACCGACCCATATGGGATAAAACCCGGTGCAATGAAGTCGACCCTGTCGACTTTTAAGCGACTTTTTTATGGCATCGTTTATTTATTTTAATGTGCATTCTTGAAAGCTAAAAGTGTCTTATGGGATGGGGGGTACGGTAATGTATGTATGTGTGTGTGTGTGAGTGTGCGTGTGTGCGCGCGTGCGTGTGTGTCCGTGTGTCCGTCCGTCCGTATCCATGAGATGTAGTTATCTCTGTTGTCACAATAGACAGAGCCAACAAAGATAACTCAGGCTTTGTTTGTCCGCTCACTAAATCTGTGGTTATTAGTTAGCTCAACCTCGGGTTCTAAGAATATTTTGGGTAAAGAAAATAACAAATGCATCCATACTTCAAGAGCTTGAATATTGTAGACGGTTGGCTAGTAAAGACGATAAAACACAGAAAATTGATATACAAGTATTTTGGTCACTTGAAACGTCATGAAAGTTTGGAGAGAACAATAATGGAGGGGTATATGCCTGGGAAGAGAGGAAGAGGAAGGCCAAAGAGAAGATGGGTGCAGGATATGGCGGATGATCTCCAGATGGGTGTATCGGACGCGGGACATTTTGCTTGTGATCGAGAAGTTTTTCGGAAGGTTGTTATGGGAGCGAGATTCTGCAAAGGAGATGCAACTGAATGAATGAATGAATGAATGAATGAATGAATGAATGAATGAACCTCGCCCTGCTAATTCGCGAATGTAACCTGGTGTATTGTTTTTTAATGTCTGAAATGTAGCATTCTTACTTCTGATCACATCCGAAGGTGTGTATTGGCTTACTACTACTACTACTACTACTACTACTACTACTACTACTACTACTACTACTACTACTACTACTACTACTACTACTACTACTACTACTACTACTACTACTACTACTACTACTACTACTACTACTACTACTACTACTACTGCTGCTGCTGCTGCTGCTACTACTACTGCTGCTACTACTACTGCTCCTACTACTACTACTACTGCTGCTGCTGCTGCTACTACTACTACTACTACTACTACTACTGCTCCTACTCTGCTGCTGCTGCTGCTGCTGCTGCTGCTGCTACTACTACTACTACTATTCACTATTTTCTCTTCTACTTCTTCCTCACGTCTTCCTCTTTTTCTTCTTCTATTAATAGAACTCTCAGTAAAGTATGGTCCCACAATTACACACGCCAAACCCTTTGTAGGCCAGTTTATGCTTAACTGAATCTCAGCAAACTTGTTCTACAGTATGAAGTAGTCAGTCTCACACAAACCCTCGCCTGCAGCGACCTGCCCAGGAGGTGACAGTGGTGCTGATCTGAAACTCCCCCTGTCGGACCGCGGTAACACATGTGCGGGATACACTTATAGCAAGCACCACACTATGGCTCCACTTTGTTGTTACATTGTGTATCAATCTATCAGGTACCTTCTCATCAAAGTTGGTTCGCTGAAATAGATCTCCAACAGTCTCTGTCTCCCAAATTCACCGTACATTCTATCAGATTGCTCTTTGTCCATTCCTTGATGTTATCTTCCAACTTGTATCGTTGTCTACCTCTTGCTCGCTTGCCTTCAACTTTGCTGTCACAAAGTCTTTATCATAACTGAGTGAGATGGTCGTTGTCTAGGTTTCAATGTTCTTTGTATGTCACTATGGAGTGTAAGTAGAGCTAGCCACCTGTCTCATAATGCAACTCACCCCAGTAGTACACATCCATCAGTCAGTGAACAAGATTGATTTGGCGCACATAATCCTTTAATACGGAAAGAACACGGACAAACGGAACATAATTCTATATCCTGAAACCAATATAATTCACAGAATATATATATATTTCTTCCTCACGACTTAACACGCACACATCACTGCCTTCTCAAGGCCTGCTTAATCTCAAATTCACAGGACAGTTATCCAGCTCCTATCCACGGCTGGACCTCACACAATACAATCCACACACTGGGTCTAGCCTCCACTACTATCCAACCCACTTTGGGTTCAGGCCTCCATTAACTATACAACCCACTTTGGGTTCAGGCCTCCATTAACTATACAACCCACTTTGGGTTCAGGCCTCCATTAACTATACAACCCCCACTGGGTTTTAGGCCGGCATTCAAAACTGGGAAAACAACACAGCACGGAGATCTCTATCTATAGTATGTCCACATTTGTTTGCCGCAATATAAACATCAATATCTCAGTAACCAACTGAGGGAAAATTATGAAATTTAGTTTATAACCTTATCATTATGTCCACCCAACAAAAAAATTTTTGTTCTGGAGATTTTGCAGCAGATTTTAAAGTTTGTTTATATGAGATATATAATTTACGGGTCTGACATGAAATTCATAATTTTAAATGTATTACAGCGTAGCCAGACAATCAGGGCTCAATTTTGAATATTGTACGTGTTTTCACAGGATTGGCCTTTTGCCAACCCCCCGCGTTGTTCAAACTAAGACTGTTCAGAGGTGTCTCAAAATGTGGGTTATTTCATGAAACCTGATTAATATGTTTAAAAAAAAAATAAAAAATTATCACTTATCGCTAACATTGAAATGTGTGAATATTTTTCAATGGGCTTTAATGCGAAATTGTACACTTCAAAGAATCGCTATGAAGTTGTACACATATTTTTGTCAAGAAGCTGATCGCAAGAAACTGTTTTATACTATTACAAATTCCGAAAAATGAACAATGCATGCATTGGGCTTGAGTAAACGGGCATTTTGTCAAAGGGTGCAAGAATCTGGAATTAAACCACCACGCAATAACCAAACGGTAGGTAGAAAGATTATTGTAGACAGTTTTGACAAAGATGTCATAAGGCGAGCTATTATAAAAATGCTTTAAAAAGTCGCTTGATATACGACAGGGTCGACTTCATTGCACCGGGTTCTATCCCATATGGTTCGGTCTCTTTCCGCAGCGCGGAAAGCATCGCACAAAGCACGAACTCCGCAGCTCTAGCGACGACCCACAGAAGTCTCCGAAAAATTTAACTCGTGAACTGGAATCGAACCCACGACGTTTGGAGCCCGAGTCAAAAGGCTTGACCACTTCGCCACAGAGACTCCTAAAATTATAAAAATTTTGGATTTTATATCCAGGATTATCCAGCATTATAAAAATGCTGGATGCCAAAGAAACAGTGACTGTAAGAAAACTTAGGGTTTGGTTCAGAAAGAACAATAACATAGAGCTATCCAAAACAACTTTGTGGAAAATTATAAGGACATTATCTTCACTATTTGAAAGTACAAGGGCGGTAGAAATATTCTTTGCGAGCAACCGCATTTAGGAGCCATGAGAAGCAGATACCTACGTGAAATAAGGGAAATGCGCAAAGAAAATTATGGCATAGTGTGTTTGGATGAATGTGGATCAATGCGCACCACACAAGTGATAAGGAATGGCAACTAGTGGATGGACAGATAAAGCGATATGTGCCCAGTAGTATAGGACAGCTTTTGGTCATGGCCCATGCTGGTAATACGCATAATGGCTTGCAACAGAATGCTGGGCTCATGTTCGTATCAAAGCATACAGACAATAAGGATTATCATAATAAGATTAATGGTAATGTATTTAGAGATTGGCTCGAGAATACTATATAATGTCTGTCTGTCTGTCTGTCTGTCTGTCTGTCTGTCTGTCTGTCTGTCTGTCACGAAGACTCACAGCGGGTCTGTCGCCCATGTGTACGTGTGAACAAACTACACAGACAGCTGAACAGATCCTTAAAAATGGAAACATGATGACTAAATTGCGGTATCATTTCTGGTCACTCCATACGCACATTAACGCACAGATATTTGGAAGCTTTCACGAGCTCAATATAAAAAGCTAAATGCATCCTAGTAACATGAATACTTGTGTACAATTATTAACCAGCAGTTGAAGAAACAGGAAGGAAATGAAAAATAAGGTAAGAAATATATTACTTCTACTTTCCTGTCAATTTACACATTATTTACCCCATACCTCTGTACATTCTCTGTCTTTACTAATATTACACATTGCACCCCTCTCGGGAATCTCCGTGGTGAAGTGGTCAAGCCGTTTGACTCGGGCTCCGAGGGTTGTATGTTCGATTCCTTCATTTCACGAGTGCATTTTTTTTAGACTCCAGATGGTCGTCGCTGGAGATACGGAGTTCGTGCTTTGTGCCACGATTTCCGCCCTGCGGAAAGAGACTGACATATGGGATAAAAACCCGGTGCAATGCTACTTTAAGCTACTTTTTTATTGCACCCACTCCCATACGAACCTGGCTACGCCTTGTACTTGTGTCTTTACCAGAAATAACGTGGTTTACTGTAAGACTAGTTTGTTAGCGTGAATTCACTACATTTCCCCCAAAAAATCAAAGAAATGTTGCCGCTTTCAATGATTTAAGTTGCTTTTGGACCTATCAAAGACATATTCCTTGGGTGGGGGTAAATATAAGACGGCTGAAAAATTTCATAACGATGCAACAGACAGTTTTCAAAATAATTGATCGTGAATGAAGGCAAACAAATGTGGACATACTATAACTTCGCTCCTCTCCTTAGACTCCTGCCCCGCTCGGAGTCTAAACATCAACTGTCCAAAACACACGAACCTACCCTCAGTCGGTCTCAGCCGCAACTGAAACATCAACTGTCCAAAACACACGAACCTACCCTCAGTCGGTCTCAGCCGCAACTGAAACATCAACTGTCCAAAACACACGAACCTACCCTCAGTCGGTCTCAGCCGCAACTGAAACATCAACTGTCCAAAACACACGAACCTACCCTCAGTCGGTCTCAGCCGCAACTGACCTTTCAGTCTCCTGACTTCACACAAAACTCAACTGTCTCTCACCCCATCCACCATGGGGGTCTGCATCCACCCTCACCATTATTTCTCATGGCCTCGCTACAAAGGTCTCTCACCTCAATGTCAATGACCCAGGAATATGTCACTTGCCCTCAGGTATGGTTTTTATAAGTGTTATGTCTTCTAACGTGGCCGAAATATTTCCCTTGCTTCTTTTTCATTTCTTTTATGAACTCTCTTTTTATGTCCAGTTTTTCTAGAAGCTCTGTGTTTGATTGTCTTTGTTTCCATGAAATACGACATATTCTTCTTTAAATCCACATCTCCAGGGCCTCTATGCGACTTTCTAATTGCTTGTTCATTGTCTCGGCTTCCGCGCCATATAGCAGTGTTGAGTATACAAAACATTTGACAATTCTCATGTTTAATGCATTGTTAATCTCTCTGCCAGTCTCCGTGGCCAAAGGCGTGCGAACGCGGTTCGTGAACCGCTTACCAGGCGTTCGAAACGCAGCCGCGACCGATTTGTGCAGCAGATCGTGTCGCGTTGTGTTATAACGTGTTGGTATGAGAGCCGGTTGTTCAGAAAGCAATGGGAAACTACTGAACGTAAAATTTGCCTAGTACATCAACAGCAGCTGATAAATGCTGGCGCTGACTGCAACGTTCTGTAAGGGATATGCAACATAAAAAAAAATATCTCTATATGTTAATACTGATTCCACGATGTTGAAAGCATTTTTGGTAATTCCTGTTGGCTGTTTGATTTCTGTTTCACTTCTGCCATCACTTTATATAATTTTTTTAATGGATGCATATCCTATTTACATGACATCGCTGTCAACACCAGCATTTTACTGCTGTTGTTGATGTCTTGTCAAGTTTACGTTCAGTAGTTTGCCGTTGCTTTCTGAACGACCGGCTCCCATACCAACACGTTAAGACCCAGTGCGACGCGGTACTTTGTATAATACGTAATGAGAAATGATGTAGTCTCACCACAGCCTGAGTCATGTAGAGCCTGATAGCTCATTTCCTGGCCCCTGATTTGTTAGACCAGATCACGGGACACAGACCAAAATTAGGTTTCTTGTGGTCATTTTCTGGCCATCAAAATGCCCACTACAGACTTAATTCGTGCTGTTAACAGTCTCACCACGTAACGGTCAGGGACCAGGCAGATCCCAAGTACTGAGACCAAATATATCAGAGTCGTAAAGTGGAAGTCCTTGCTGGCAATTTGATTCTCGGCAAAGAAAGTCAGAACATCGTTTTTCTAGAGCGGCCATGAACTTCTTAAATGTGGATCTCGTGAGGGGAAGCAATTCTTGTGTTTGTGTAGAGGGGAGATAATAGAGTCATGAAGCGGGTAATAACAAAACATAGGGATATGTGAGGAGCTGAATACAAATAGAAACGGATGGCGGCAATAACAAATATAGAACAAGTGAGAGGAAAAATACACCTTTATCTTTCATTATATTCAAGATCAACAGGGTAATAGAAAAGTTAACGAAGAAAAGATGCGCGGTGTTAACAGAAGGAAATATAAAGAGGAATAAGAAAGAAAAGGAAGATATGATGAATTGAAAAGAGCAATAGAAACATTGAGGAATGCGAACTGACACGGATGGACCTTGGTGGGTCAGAATACACACGGAGGTGGGAGGGTCAGAATACACACGGAGGTGGGAGGGTCAGAATACACACGGAGGTGGGAGGGTCAGAATACACACGGAGGTGGGAGGGTCAGAATACACACGGAGGTGGGAGGGTCAGAATACACACGGAGGTGGGAGGGTCAGAATACACACGGAGGTGGGAGGGTCAGAATACACACGGAGGTAGGAGGGTTAGAATACACATGGAGGTGGGAGGGTCAGAATACACACGGAGGTGGGAGGGTTAGAATACACATGGAGGTGGGAGGGTCAGAATACACATGGAGGTGGGAGGATCAGCATACACACTGAGGTGGGAGGGTTAGAATACACATGGAGGTGGGAGGGTCAGAATACACACGGAGGTGGGAGGGTCAGAATACACACGGAGGTGGGAGGGTCAGAATACACACGGAGGTGGGAGGGTCAGAATACACACGAAGGTGGGAGGGTCAGAATACACACGGAGGTGGGAGGGTCAGCATACACACTGAGGTGGGAGGGTTAGAATACACATGGACGTGGAGGGTCAGAATACACAAGGAGGTGGGAGGGTCAGAATACACAAGGAGGTGGGAGGGTCAGAGTACACGTATGGAGGAGGGAAGTGTGACAGGCGGGACAACAAAAGTGGAAGTGTGAGGGGAGGGACAACAATCGTGGAAATGTGAGAGGAGGAATACAAACACGAACGCGCGAGATGATGAGTAGAGACATAACTCACGAGACAGCCAACATGAGTCATCTACGCCTTGTGAAAGTGTCTGAGACGCGACGACGACTTACAATAAACATCAGAAAGATGCAGTCACCACCATTGGCACTTTGGGCGAAGACACAAACTATACCATATTGTGACAGCTGTAAATATGTGTGCCCAGAGATAGAGACAAACAGCGAGAAAAAAACAACAGGCGGCGCTGCCGAGAAAAGGTGGTGTAGCGGGTAGAGACTATGGTAGGGGGCGGGGCTGGTGTAGCGGAGATAGACTATGGTAGGGGGCGGGGCTGGTGTAGCGGAGATAGACTATGGTAGGGGGCAGAGCTAGTGTAGCGGAGATAGACTATGGTAGGGGACATGGCTAGTGTAGCGGAGATAGACTATGGTAAGGTCAGCGCTGGTGTAGCGGTTAGAGACTATGGTAGGGGGCATGGCTAGTGTAGCGGGTAGAGACTATGGTAGGGGGCAGGGCTGGTGTAGCGGAGATAGACTATGGTAGGGGGCAGGGCTGGTGTAGCGGAGATAGACTATGGTAGGGGGCATGGCTAGTGTAGCGGGTAGAGACTATGGTAGGGGGCATGGCTAGTGTAGCGGGTAGAGACTATGGTAGGGGGCATGGCTAGTGTAGCGGGTAGAGACTATGGTAGGGGGCAGGGCTGGTGTAGCGGGTAGAGACTATGGTAGGGGGCATGGCTAGTGTAGCGGGTAGAGACTATGGTAGGGGGCAGGGCTGGTGTAGCGGGTAGAGACTATGGTAAGGGGCATGGCTAGTGTAGCGGGTAGAGACTATGTTAGGGGGCATGGCTAGTGTAGCGGGTAGAGACTATGGTAGGGGGCAGGGCTGGTGTAGCGGGTAGAGACTATGTTAGGGGGCATGGCTAGTGTAGCGGGTAGAGACTATGGTAGGGGGCAGGGCTGGTGTAGCGGGTAGAGACAATTGTAGGGGGCAGGGCTGGTGTAGCGGGTAGAGACTATGGTAGGGGGCATGGCTAGTGTAGCGGGTAGAGACTATGGTAGGGGACATGGCTAGTGTAGCGGGTAGAGACTATGGTAGGGGCATGGCTAGTGTAGCGGGTAGAGACTATGGTAGGGGGCAGGGCTGGTGTAGCGGGTAGAGACTATGGTAGGGGGCATGGCTAGTGTAGCGGGTAGAGACTATGGTAGGGGGCGGGGCTAGTGTAGCGGCTAGAGACTATGGTAGGGGGCAGGGCTAGTGTAGCGGGTAGAGACTATGGTAGGGGGCGGGGCTAGTGTAGCGGGTAGAGACTGTTGTAGGGGGCAGGGCTGGTGTAGCGGGTAGAGACTATGGTAGGGGGCATGGCTAGTGTAGCGGGTAGAGACTATGGTAGGGTGCGGGGCTAGTGTAGCGGGTAGAGACTATGGTAGGGGGCAGGGCTAGTGTAGCGGGTAGAGACTATGGTAGGGGGCAGGGCTAGTGTAGCGGGTAGAGACTATGGTAGGGGGCAGGGCTAGTGTAGCGGGTAGAGACTATGGTAGGGGCAGGGCTAGTGTAGCGGGTAGAGACTTTGGTAGGGGGCATGGCTAGTGTAGCGGGTAGAGACTGTGGTAGGGGGCATGGCTAGTGTAGCGGGTAGAGACTATGGTAGGGGGCAGGGCTGGTGTAGCGGGTAGAGACTATGGTAGGGGGCAGGGCTGGTGTAGCGGGTAGAGACTATGGTAGGTGGCATGGCTAATGTAGCGGGTAGAGACTATGGTAGGGGTCAGAGATGGTGTAGTGGTTAGAGACTATGGTAGGGGGCATGGCTAGTGTAGCGGTTAGAGACTATGGTAGGGGGCATGGCTAGTGTAGCGGGTAGAGACTATGGTAGGGGGCAAGGCTAGTGTAGCGGTTAGAGACTATGGTAGGGGGCAAGGCTAGTGTAGCGGTTAGAGACTATGGTAGGGGGCAAGGCTAGTGTAGCGGTTAGAGACTATGGTAGGGGGCATGGCTAGTGTAGCGGTTAGAGACTATGGTAGGGGGCATGGCTAGTGTAGCGGGTAGAGACTATGGTAGGGGGCAAGGCTAGTGTAGCGGTTAGAGACTATGGTAGGGGCATGGCTAGTGTAGCGGTTAGAGACTATGGTAGGGGGCATGGCTAGTGTAGCGGGTAGAGACTATGGTAGGGGGCAAGGCTAGTGTAGCGGTTAGAGACTATGGTAGGGGGCAAGGCTAGTGTAGCGGGTAGAGACTATGGTAGGGGGCATGGCTAGTGTAGCGGTTAGAGACTATGGTAGGGGGCATGGCTAGTGTAGCTGTAACAGAGTGAACGGGTAAATATCAACAGATGACATCGAAGCCTTGAATAATATAAATTGGCTTTTATTGGCTGTAATTATAAAGTAGATATAGCATCTTCAAAACACAACCGGCCTGACCACAAACTAAGCTGGAACTGTTTATTCTTTTTACGTCACCCGTGAGCTTCCCTAGAAATGGTGCTTTCACTGGTGCTCACGGGTGCGACATTTCCTAAACCTTCTCTATTTCCCCCTAACTATCTATAACAGAGATGGAGCTCTGTTATACTCTTCCCCTTCTTTTAAAAGACTTTTCTTCTTCAAAAGTCTTATCTCCTAACCCTCTTATCCTATACCTTCCTTCCTTTCTTCAATTACAGTTAACTAATCCCTAATATTCTTTCTCTAAGCCGTCCCCAAACTAATTCTAAACACTTTCTTCTATCATCATACCACATAACAACCCGCTATGAAGTTATACTTCTTCTTCGTTTCTGGATCTTCATAACATATATTATTTACATGTCCTATCACAAAAACTCTTGTATAGGTATCTATTATACCTCAATAACATTTAACACATATATAATAATCATAACACATATGGTTACCTTTTTGAAATACTCCTCCTTCTCTTCATAAGCAATCCGCTTAAATCACCTCTGTACTCTACTGATACTCAAAAAATTCAAACGCCGTACTCTTTGACACAACTACCGTATTGTCATCACAACATTACTACTTCTCCACTTTCAATCAACCTGAGAATCACTCGCACATGATAGAAGACAAGAATCGGTGCAGCACCGGAGATTCAAAGAAGTAGAACTCTTCCTCACACAAAAACCACACTTACCTAAACCACACTCACCTTTACCCCCCTATGTCATTTGAGACTTTATGTAATAAAGTCTAACACAATTACATCTTCTACAGTACCACTTATTATGGTAACAGTTTACGCTGCTATCTACAGCATCAAATACCAACCATCAAAAATATTATTCACTCCCCAAATGTCTATATATTACAGACCTCCTTCCCACATCATCTCACATAATTAATCTTCTCCCTTTTAATCTTGCCGAAATTTTCAGCGACCCCTTAATGTCCATTTATTATGGGCATATCTACTAAAACTTCTACTTATGCCGTTATCAACAGCAACAATATACTACCCCTGAACTCATGTCTGTGACTGCTTGCAATCAACGTTATTCTATTCCAGTCCATATATCACGGACCCTCAAAAACCCCATGTCATTTTGTCTCTACAGTGACACTGTTCATTTCTCATTAACACACTTACACCCCGTTACTATTGTACTGCTATCCACAGTATCTAATCATTCTTCGAAGTAAAACGGGGCATTCAATTCATGTTTTACTATTTGTCTTCACACTGTCTGGCGTAGCACGTTACCCACTTCTTCTTCTATAAGCCAGCCAGTCTTCTATTACTTCATGGCTCTAAATCCATGTTTATTTCTGACCCCATGGAAACCATGTTATAAACTTTCCCCACATTTACCCCACTGCGTTAGTCACGTTAATCTTTTCTTCCCCAATATGGCATCTAATCCATATATATTCAATCATGCTGACTTAATGCATCTCCTATTTTTAACTCCCTCAGAACCTCTTTTCTTGAGTAGTAACCCCATTTAAGTATGGCATATGTTTCCAATACTTCATAGCTAGTATATCATTCAACCTCTCTACGCTGACTAGTCACAGCAATCTTGCCAACATAATATACTCATGAACTTATTATTCACAAAGAGAATGTGTCTCTCTACTAGTCCTCAGTAGTCTATTAACTCTTTTCTGAACGAAGGGTCCTAAATAAAGCCCCATGTATTGCCTTTACTCTAGACAAAACCATAACTGTACGTAAATTAAACTTAACTTAACTAATTTCTAACATATTTATAAACAAGGTAATTCTTATTCAACATAAAAGACAATTCAAGTTAAAATATGAGTCAACCAAAATAAAACAACAGGATGTCATACCCCCCAGGTTTTGAACTGTTTATCCCCAACAATAAAATCATGCATCAATTTAAACTAAAAGAAAATATCTAGTTTATCTACCACTACTGGTCTCTTTTACGGACCAGTAGTTTGTACGCAAAAGACTGAAAACACAACAATCTTACTCTAAAATTAAATGGTGATAATCATTTTACTAAACCAAGTCAATCCAAAAAAAAAAAAAAACATAACATACCATACATATTCAATCTACATTGGTCTCTTATACTGACCAATGAAATACATATATATTCACCCAGGTCATGCCTATTCTGTTATTCTTATAACAAAACAACTCAATGCCAAGCATTAACCCCAATATATATATATATATATATATATATATATATATATATATATATATATATATATATATATATATATATATATATATATCTGTTACCTACAGACCAATTCCTAACTTAACGTAAAACAATATCTGTTCTCTCACCAAATGTCATTGTTTCCCTTGGATTTATACCAAGTATTACCACAACTTCTTAACATTACCGTTAACTACGGTATCTCCACACTACTACACACAACAAAATTTTTGTCTATTTACTATAGACCTTCCCAATACATCTATCCACTATATTTATCAATAACCAACTCTAACCCTAAGTCTCTCGTCTACCCGACGCAAGTAATATTTCATTCTCCTGCATCAGTACTTTCTAACATCTCACCACAACAACTCTAAACTATCCTCAACTTTCTCTTAACTTCGCCCATACACCGCGATGATAGTCAGACTAGTCACACTTATCGGAACACGTTCTCTAGTACTCTATTTATAATGTTCCGACATTCATTTAACTAATCACTTTCTCTCCTTCTCTTGCTTACTCCTATTTATCGGGACTCTATCAGAAACAATAAACAACACTGCACATGACTAACGACAATTCTCACTCCGACTGGCAAACCATATTCTTTCAATTCTCTGTATCAGGCATTCTTGCTTCGACATGTCTCTGCCAACACTACTAAATCTGTTTCATGAAACGTCATTCAGAATGTTCACTCTCTTTCCGTCATACTGTCATACAATTATCATTAATTCTGTCTAACTTCAGATATTCCACACAAAAAACATCACTCCTTTCAGTCATCAGCCACTCTTCGCATATTCACACGGCATTCGTGTTCTCATCTCACGATTATTCTCCTATCACGCCAACCTTATATGTTTATACCATTACTTCAAAAAAAATTAGACACCAATTCAACATCCCAGCAATTACTCACTATAGCCTAAACATATCGATCACTTCCAAACGCCTCGTACATGCATGCGTTAATAATCACCTGACACCATTCTATCCATACTCAACAGACATATGTCTACATTTTACACATGCTAGAACAACGCATTACCAGACGAATTACTCCACAGGACTTTCACAATTCAACTGTTTTCTTATTTCTACTTTTCTCAATCATTCGCTCCTTTTCAAAGGTCAGAACCTATACATTATCTCTCGCAAACTATATCTCTTTTATACACTAACCAGCACTATCAACGATCTCTCAGAACAAACCTCACTCCAACGAGTCACTAACCTCGTAACTATCATTCTATACAACCACTTTCTCAGATTTAATCACCTCTTCCTTCTCCACAAGCATCATGTAATTACGTCATTTCCCTCACCAAGACCTCGTATTCTTCAAACATCAGTTTCCACAGTCTTTTATTCTTAATACTCTTGCGCTCCCCTGGCTATTTTACACAGGATACTCAATTCCTCCTCAATCTATATCTCCTCATCAGACACTCTCAGTTCACCTGTCAACAATACCATACTTACTTCTCAACTACCAAACGAAACTATCTCAGACATCACGTCATAGCTCTGCGTCGAACCAATTCTAGTACGAGCATTCATACTTAGTTTATCTCTCTCTCTGCTAACTCTGTGCTGAATCTACCCTACTTTAATCACACCAGTTATACATCACTCAACGTGATCAACTCTCTCTATCTAGCCATTCCGGACAAGGGACATTTCAATTTCTACCTTGTTTACTCTCTCTACTCCGCAACCAAACACAAGATATTCTGTATAACGTATCCACGTAGAATATCAGTTACCGTGACTCTCTATCCTCAACAACACTATTGCCTACCCTGTACCATGTGGTGCTACACCAAACTAAATTCATCTGTCTATTTTAGACAGCTCATATGTATCTGCTCAACCCGCAATTCTTCTCATAATCTAAAACAATTCCATATGTCCTTCCTCACCCAAGGAATTTTAACAGCCATAGAGCGCATCCAAGCCAAATATTTCATTGTCTCTCAGTACATTAGTACGTCTTTCTTTAATTATGTCATCTTCACTATCTGTTGTTAATCTGTTGTTAAAGTACTCAGGTCTTAAGGTCATATATTCTTCTATTTTTCTTAAGTCACTTTCTGTCGTCGAGTAAATTTCCGCTATCTGTCTATTATTATTCTTCTTCTTAAATGCTTTCTTTCTCTTTCCTTTATTTGCGTCGGTCTGCTCACTGTTTCCTGTATAACTTACATAACGTTTACATCTCCCCATCTCGTCTTCAGATGACACACTGATAATAGTTCCCTCATCAGACTCATAGTAGTTTACTGCAGACACGTCGATCCTATTCCCATAGTCGGCTTTAGAACGTCTGACTTTCTTCTTACTTTTATTCCTCATGCTCCGGTTCTGTACAACTCCCATATCTTTACCTGAAATATTCTCTCCATAACCTGAACTCTCACACTTAATATTCCTACACCATTTGGGGATTAATTTAATGTCTATACCTGAGGAACTTGACATACCAGTCGTCGTACCTTTATTGACTATTAAACTGTTTATATTTCTTTCTCCAACACTTTTCCTCCTTGGTCTCCTTTCGTCTTTGGTTCTTGTCTGTTTATCTTTCTTAATTTCAACCGTGTCTCCCTAGTCAAGTAAGTTGGTGTTGACTGAATTTCTATTAAGTCAGTTTGACTTCCCTTCGTTACCTTGCTAGCCGGTTGCACCTGGACTTTTTTCTCTACTGTATCAACTGGTGTCTGCGTGTTTTCTTCTACCACCTCAAACACCTGTGTCTGAGTCTCTTGGTCTATTTTCTTCTTTTCTTGTCTAAGAGTCAGATTCGCAACCAGCTTATTAGTTGAATTCTTACTTACGTTTTCTACTCTGTTCTTTGACCCTGACCTCAGATACTGTCTCTGTCTTTGTTCAAACCAGTCGTCACGTTTTTTCCTAGCAGTCTTGCTACGGGATGGTCATTTCCAAAATTTATTGGAAAAGTCTCTCTCACGATATTTATACCAGTCCGACTTTCCACCATTACGTCTGTTCTCACCGTCTTTTACCCTATAAACATCAAGCCTTGGTTCGTCATAATAACCAACCGCATAATCATAATCATATTGTCTTCTGTCTTTATTAAGTAGTGGCTGTCTCCTGTTATTCTTTCTTACTCTATTGCAGTCTACCTTAAATCTATAAGGCTCTTGTCTAGTCGTTCTGTTCTGCAACGTTTCTACAAAATTTTCTACTTCATTAACTGCTACTTTTAACTCTCCCAACCATGTACTGATACGTTGTAATTCTACATGTAGATAATTCATACTTATTTCTCTGTAATTTATATCAAGCTTAAAACAATATGCCTACTTCTTCCTCTGTATATTTCTTGTACTAATGTGGTGACTATCCCAATGTTATCTCAATGTACCAGCAGTCATCTATCTACCAATAGAACCTGTGGCTCGGCACACCAATTGTTTCCCTTGGATTTGTACCAAGAATTACTACAACTTCTTAATCATTACCGTTAACTACGGTTTCTCCACCCTACTACGAACAGCAAAAAACTTGTCTATTTACTATAGACCTCACCCATGCCTCTATCTACTGTACCAACAACTAATTCTACTTTTAAGTCTCCCTTCTACCTGACGCAAGTAATATTTCATTCTCCCGCATCAGTACTTTCTAACATCTCACCACAACAACTCTAAACTATCCTCAACTTTCTCTTAACCTCGTTCACACACCGCGATGATAGTCAGACTAGTCACACTTATTGGAACACCTTCTATAGTGCTCTATTTATAACGTTCCGACGTTCATTTAGCTAATTACTTTCTCTCTTTCTCTTGCTTACTCCTATTTATCGGGACTCTATCAGAAACAATAACCAACACTGCACATGACTAACGACAATTCTCACTCCGACTGGCAACCCATATTCTTTCAATTCTCTGTATCAGGCATTCTTGCTTCTACATGTCTCTGCCAACACTACTAAATCTGTTTCATGAAACGTCATTCAGAATGTTCACTCTCTTTCCGTCATCCTGTCATACAATTATCATTAATTCTGTCTAACTTCAGATATTCCACACACAAAACATCACTCCTTTCAGTCATCAGCCACTCTTCGCATATTCACATGGCATTCATGTTCTCATCTCACGATTATTCTCCTATCACGCCAACCTTATATGTTTATACCATTACTTCAAAAAAAATTAGACACCAATTCAACATCCCAGCAATTACTCACTATAGCCTAAACATATCGATCACTTCCAAACGCCTCGTACATGCATGCGTTAATAATCACCTGACATCATTCTATCCATACTCAACAGACATATGTTTGTCTACATTTTTACACATGCTAGAACAACGCATTACCAGACGAATTACTCCACAGGACTTTCACAATTCAACTGTTTTCTTATTTCTACTTTTCTCAATCATTCGCTCCTTTTCAAAGGTCAGAACCTATACATTATCTCTCGCAAACTATATCTCTTTTATACACTAACCAGCACTATCAACGACCTCTCAGAACAAACCTCACTCCAACGAGTCACTAACCTCATAACTATCATTCTATACTTCTCCACACAACCACTTCCCCAGATTTAATCACCTCTTCTTTCTCCACAAGCATCATGTAATTACGTCATCTCCCTCACCAAGACCTTGTATTCTTCAAACATCAGTTTCTACAGTCTTTTATTCTTAATACTCTTGCGCTCCACTGGCTATTTCATACAGGATACTCAATTCCTCCTCAATCTATATCTCCTCATCAGACACTCTCGGTTCACCTGTCAACAATACTATACTTACTTCTCAACTACCAAACGAAACTATCTCAGACATCACGTCATAGCTCTGCGTCGAACCAATTGTAGTACGAGCATTCATACTTAGTTTATCTCTCTCTCTGCTAATTCTGTGCTGAATCTACTCTACTCTGAATCTACTTTAATCACACCAGTTATACATCACTCAACGTGATCAACTCTCTCTATCTAGCCATTCCGGACAAGGGACATTTCAATTTCTACCTTGTTTATTCTCCCTACACCGCAACCAAACATAAGATATTCTGTATAACGTATCCACGTAGAATATCAGTTGCCGTGACTCACTATCCTCAACAACACTATTGCCTACCCTGTACCATGTGATGCTACACCAAAAAAATTCATATGCCTATTTTAGACAACCCATATGTATATGCTCAAACCGCAATTCCTCTCATAAGCCAAAACAATTCCATATGTCCTTCCTCACCCAAGGAATTTTAACAGCCATAGAGCGCATCTAAGCTAAATATTTCATTGTCTCTCATTACATTAGTACGTCTTTCTTCAATTATGTCATCTTCACTATCTATTGTTAATCTGTTGTTAAAGTACTCAGGTCTTAAGGTCATATATTCTTCTATTTTTCTTAAGTCACTTTCTGTCGTCGAGTAAATTTCCGCTATCTGTCTATTATTATTCTTCTTCTTAAATGCTTTCTTTCTATTTCCTTTAATTGCGTCGGTCTGCTCACTGTTTCCTGTATAACTTACATAACGTTTACATCTCCCCATCTCGTCTTCAGATGACACACTGATAATAGTTCCCTCATCAGACTCATAGTAGTTTACTGCAGACACGTCGATCCTATTCCCATAGTCGGCTTTAGAACGTCTGACTTTCTTCTTACTTTTATTCCTCATGCTCCGGTTCTGTACAACTCCCATATCTTTACCTGAAATATTCTCTCCATAACCGGAACTCTCACACTTAATATTCCTACACCATTTGGGGATTAATTTAATGTCTATACCTGAGGAACTTGACATACCAGTCGTCGTACCTTTATTGACTATTAAACTGTTTATATTTCTTTCTCCAACACTTTTCCTCCTTGGTCTCCTTTCGTCTTTGGTTCTTGTCTGTTTATCTTTCTTAATTTCAACCGTGTCTCCCTTAGTCAAGTAAGTTGGTTTTGACTGAATTTCTATTGAGTCAGTTTGACTTCCCTTCGTTACCTTGCTAGCCGGTTGTACCTGGACTTTTTTCTCTACTGTATCAACTGGTGTCTGCGGGATTTCTTCTACCACCTCAATCACCTGTGTCTGAGTCTCTTGGTCTATTTTCTTCTTTTCTTGTCTAAGAGTCAGATTCGCAACCAGCTTATTAGTTGAATTCTTACTTACGTTTTCTACTCTGTTCTTTGACCCTGACCTCAGATACTGTCTCTGTCTTTGTTCAAACCAGTCGTCACGTTTTTTCCTAGCAGTCTTGCTATGGGATGGCCATTTCCAAAATTTATTGGAAAGGTCTCTCTCACGATATTTATACCAGTCCGACTTTCCACCATTACGTCTGTTCTCACCGTCTTTTACCCTATGAACATCAAGCCTTGGTTCGTCATAATAACCAACCGCATAATCATAATCATATTGTCTTCAGTCTTTATTAAGTAGTGGCTGTCTCCTGTTATTCTTTCTTACTCTATTGCAGTCTACCTTAAATCTATAAGGCTCTTGTCTAGTCGTTCTGTTCTGCAACGTTTCTACAAAATTTTCTACTTCATTAACTGCTACTTTTAACTCTCCCAACCATGTACTGATACGTTGTAATTCTACATGTAGATAATTCATACTTATTTCTCTGTAATTTATATCAAGCTTAAAACAATATGCCTACTTCTTCCTCTGTATATTTCTTGGTACCTGAAAAAAAAAACTCGTCCTGAGCTTAGCTGAAATAATTTTCAATTATGCTTGTTTCTCTACTGTGCTGTGATGGGTCTGCCTGTTGCCATATCCTGTTGTTTCTTTTGCTATGCTGAAATATTTCGCTGTATACTAATACAATCAAATTCACAATTGTAACAACCTAAATTAAAGATATGATCGTATTTAACTTACGTAATTCCTAATAATAATTGTTCAAACAGTCAATGGTATCTAAAATGACATTTAAAGTTTAACTAAAGGACGTAATCTTCCTCTTAAAGATCAATAATTTTCTATCTATAGAAAAAGTTATTTATATTACCCCTTTTCTGGTTGAAACTAATTTTCCAATGGTCCAATCGAAAATCAAGTCCTACAATTTCCCCTTGACGTCTATGCTCTTGTATGCCGAGACTGAGAAGCACAGTATCTGGTATTCGAGTACTTGAACCAGGATCGACAAAGCGGCTTCAGTACTCCGTAAGGATCAATAAGGCTCGATAGGGCTCGACAAGGCTCGACAAGACTCCACAAGGCTCGATAGGGCTCGATAGGGCTCGACAAGACTCCACAAGGCTCGATAGGGCTCGATAAGGCTCGATAGGGCTCGACAAGACTCCACAAGGCTCGATAGGGCTCACCAAGGAAAGAGTTTCTTCATTCCATCACGACACTTTCAAATTTATGGCTGCTCTTTCCGCTTGAGGAAGTGTAGATCTGGACAAAAAAATTTTGACACTTCTGGACGCCTTGAAACGACTCGATCTGGCCATTAAAGCGACTGTAGTAGGATCATTTCTTCAACGTGATTGTCTAACATTTTCATAATTGCCAGAGTTCAAGACACCTATGATCCAGTGAAGTAATTTTTCGTGAGAGGTTTTCTTGTTATTTGAGCTTCTGATCTAAACGATTTTTCGTCTTGATTCCGTCAAGCGAAGTCAAATTCAACAATGATCTTCTTTCAAGCGACGACCAAGGTCATAGGCTGGTTCAAGGGTAACGGCTCTTGTTAAACATATTGAGGCTCAAAGCAACGGTTATTCTGGAACATGATGGCAATCATTATTTTGATACAGAGCTTATAATTCCCATATGTATGACTCAAAAAAACACCAGCCAGGTCAACGCAATATTTGATCAGAGACGCACTGTGTAGCGAAGATTTGATCAGAGACCGTGTAGCAAAGATTTGATCAGAGACCGTGTAGCAAAGATTTGATCAGAGACGCCGCCTTGTTGAATTTCTCTGCAAGCGAAAATTTTCAACTTCCATTATGCCGTGGTATCGACGAAAATAAAGCAACAGCCATGTTTCTGTTGTGGAGGCAACTTATATTCCGCGACAAACCATGAGCCGGATCCTGATCACTGGCTCCAATTTCACTCATGTAACAGAGTGAACGGTAAATATCAACAGATGACATCAAAGCCTTGAATAATATAAATTGGCTTTTATTGGCTGTAATTATAAAGTAGATATAGCATCTTCAAAACACAACCGGCCTGACCACAAACTAAGCTGAAACTGTTTATTCTTTTTACGTCACCCTTGAGCTTCCCTAGAAATGGTGCTTTCACTGGTGCTCACGGGTGCGACATTTCCTAAACCTTCTCTATTTCCCCCTAACTATCTATAACAGAGATGGAGCTCTGTTATATTAGTTGTAGTTGTTGCAGCCAGATGTAGTATCTATCAGCAATGAGGGGTACAACAATCTGCATGAAAAGTAAATAGCAACCTCGGATAAATGGTCTGTCAATAATGGCCAATCTCCTTCTTTCATCCAGCCGGGCCATGGACAGTCTCATCCATCACATGTAATTCAAGTACACATGATTTATACTCATACCCCATGTTATAGTCTAATTGGACTGACATACATACATCCACTAAGAGAACTGAGTGTCCCATTGCTATGTGAAATAGATACAGAAAAGTATATCGTTCGACAATCCTGCAATATCAATAGAAATGATGTAATAGGCTATTGTATGCCTCCACGCCAAATAGTAATAGTAGAGTTTGCCTAGACTGCCCAGGTTGGGTTTGTGTGACCTTCCCCACGCGTGGCACAGAAGTTCGGATAATGTGGAAAGTAGGCGCCATTTTGAATATCGGAACATTCTTACTTTTACTCACAACTATTGCTTAATTTTCATATTAATTATTATATAAATGTATTAATTAAATAACTAAACACCAATCTAGTTAAGAATACCTTGCGTTCCCTGAGAATTGACGAAACTGGTGTTCTGGATATTAGCACATGTGTTTAGATTCTCAACCGGTATGCTGCACCATTTTGCCACATTCGCCTTTTCTGTACATTCTCGACTTTCCATGTTCTTCCTTAGGTGGTATGGTCCTGATCCTTGTACAATTATCTTGACCGTAGCCTTGTATATACTATCCTAAGATTAAGTATCTAGTCAATCTCCTAAATAGAATTCACCACAATCACTTACAATACATGTACGCACATAAATCAATATTTAACAAATGAATTAAATACACATCCCCATTCTGTCTCGTGAACACACTCCTCGGCTGTGAGATCGGTGCGGCTAGTATAACTATATTTCTCTTATTCAAATAGTAGGCTAACTGGAGCCAAGTAGTAATTACTTCTGAAGCACGTAAAACATGAACAGTAGACTAGCTTGAACAGGCAACTGTTCTCTCCAGTGTCGGATGGGATAACGGACGAGACAAGAGACTTTTTTACCAAGCCGGAAAAACCTGGCTGGCCCGATGTTGCCAACAGACCCAGATAGGCTGAACTGGACTGAATCGAGCCAACGCGCTTGGTTTGGCAGTATACTTAAAATGCACTACGATAACGATACATATACATTATAACATGAATATATTTACTATAGGCAAAAATAGATGGGCGTTTCGATGAATATGTCACAGGAAGGAAAGTTGGTAGGCTTTTTCTCTAGAGATGGTTTGAATTTATTTGAGAAGAAAAGTGGTGAGGAAGGGAATTGGCCACTACACCTTGTGTAGAATATGTACAGGCCAGACACTACACTGTTAGTCTATGCTATGGAAAACCCTTTAGCAAGATGGAGTACCTGTCTAAGCACTATAACAGCTTAATGCAGTGTTTCCCAACTTTTTTTGTGCTATGCACCACCTAAGCCTTTCTAAAATTCTTAACAACAACCCCCCCATTATACATAATTTTTAATATTCAAAAATTGAAATGTTCACTAAAGAAACTTGAATGGTAGGTTTTAGGAAGAAATCACTAGGAAATTATTTAGCAAACACAGTATGTAAATTTTCAAAACATAATAGAAAACTGAAATTCAAGTACAAAATAATTTTAATGAAAGATTTTTCTATATTATTTTAATTATTAGTAATTATTTATTATTTCAATTTAGTGAAATCCTTGCGCTTGACGCTTGCTGCAAAGAGATTTTATGTCAGGTTCCAATTTAGTTAACTTCAGTCTCAAGTCTCCCCGTTTTGTTATATCCAGCCAATTTCTTTTTCTTTTAGCAGCAAATCATTTATGACACTAAATCCACATTCAGCTAAATATGAAGATTTAAAAAAAAGTCGCTTAAAAGTCGACAAGGTCGACTTCATCGCACGGGGTTTTATCCCATATGGCTCGGTCTCTTTCCGCAGCGCGGAAAGCGTCACACAAAGCACGAACTCCATAGCTTTTAGCGACAACCCACAGGAGTCTCCGAAACATTTAACTCGTAAACCGAAGGGTGCGGACCGGAATCGAACCCACAACCTTCGGAGCACGAGTCAAACGGCTTAACAATAGTTCTCTTGCACTTTTGGTTGCATTTGGATATTTGATTTCGGTTTCCTCAAAAAGCCATGCCATCACTCCTTTTATATTAAATAAAGTTTTAATTTACTCATCATTTTGCATTTCTGCAAGTTCTTCATGATACTGCATATTTGAATTATCAGACAAATCCGCTAACATTGTCTGCATCATCCAAGTTGGGAAATCAATTTGTTTCAAATCAGAAAATCTTTCTTTTAACCCTTTACAGGGCAGACGTTTGTCCGTGTTTTAGCTCTAACGCACAAGATTTTTCATGTTCGGTAAAATTTTGGTTACGTTAGTAAAAACATCACGTCTTAGGTGTTAGTCAACAGATTTTAGTTAAATAAACAACATATGTAGGAAAATGCATGCAGATTATTTTACTCACGTGATCGTATGTTGAATGTTGCTGGTAATCCACACATGAACACAAATATTTACAAAATGCAACATATTGTTTGTGATTGTCAGTCATTTATACGGCAATTTACAAACACATTTTCAGAATCAAAATCACTTTCTTTAAAGTCTGACTCACGACTGCTAACGCTGATCACTGATATCTAGCTCCGATTAATCTCTGCTATCACTTGAAGAATTGTCAAAATCCATTTTGAAATACAAAGTGTTAAACTCCCAAAAACTATTAAAAAATCTGTTCAAATTCAAAGTACAAGTTTGCAAATGTCGGCCACGTTGTCAAGCTATCGGCGAAACCGAAAGTAGACGATGGGAAGTCTGTGAAAGTCGCGAGATCGCATTATTAAAACGCTTAGTATTCACAGGCGTTTTCGGGCATTTTGTCCGTCCACGGGTAAAGCTGCTTTTGGCCGTTATGCCCGGTAAAGGGTTAAATCAGCCGATAAAATTTTCAGATGATCAACAATAACATATATAGCTGTATCACTCACTTCACATTTTAGGAGCCAATGAAACTTTTCAAAATCTTTGTTGTAAATATATGTCTGACATAATTCAATAAAGTAATAAAACCAAATATCTTCGCTTTTGCATTGACAAGAGTTTTATTTGTTCCTTGAAGTTGTTTCTTTAATATATTTAGTTTTTCAAAGATATCGGCTAAATAACTCACAAATGCCTTACCATCGACCGTTAACAGAATTTTCATTTCAGGTTTGTCGCTTAAAAAATCAAATAGTTCCATAAATCTTTTCAAGCAGTTCCCTTTCGAGAGCCATCTTACTTCAGTGTGAAGTATAAGTCTCACAAGGTCTTCATTTTGTTCTTCACAAAATAACTTGAAGAGATGTTCATATTTGGCACTAGCTTTAATAGCATTGATACACTTTATAACTAAATTTAGTACTTCATTTAGAACAGGTGAAATGTTTTTAGCTACCAGGTTTTCCCTGTGAATAACACAATGCACAAGAAGCATTTCTGGATTCTCATCTTTCATCAATTTTAAGCAACCATTTTTCTTCCCCATCATATTAGGGGCACCATCTGCAGCACAAGATGTTATATTTTTCATTGGTATATTATTGACATCTAAGTAAATATTTTTATTTTAGCTTACTTTGGAGGTAGTGGTGCTTTCTAATGATTTACAGAACAACATTTCTTCAGCAAAATCACCTTTATCAATATATCTTACGTATGTTATAAGTACGGCCTCACTGTCTCTCAAAAGTTGATTCATCCACTGAAAATTTTCTTGTTTTCAGCTTTCCTACAAGTTGTATTTCAATATCCTCACTCATTTCGTCTATTCTTCTGCTAACAGTATTGTTACTTAGTGGCATAGCTTTAACGTCTTTGTCATCTTTTTCCAGAACCGTTTTAAGAAATGCTGATATTGATGGTTTGATTAAATTCTCCCCTATAGTATGACTTTTCCCAGATTTAGCGAATGAGTAATGAAATTTGATAACTAGCCTCAAGAGTACGATTGATAGTTGCATTATGAGCAGTAAATAGAGACTTTAATGTTACTCTTTTTTCAAAATTTTTCTTTAAAGTTTGAAAGTAATTCAAATCTGAATTAATATGAGCATTATGTTTCGCCTTCAAATGTGCCTCAAGACGACCTCGTTTCATTGATTCATTGGTCAAGCATTGTTGGCATAAAAGACAAAAAGGTGACCGTTCATCGTGGACAGCGGGTATGAAACCAAATTTTAAATATTCCTCCGAATACTGACAAATTTTTTTTCTTGCTTGCACCACTCATTTCACTATGGGCTGAAATAAATAAATATAAGATCAATTAAAAAAAACTTTAAAAAAATAATATGAACTGGAGTAAACGTAGAATAAAAATGCATATTTAAATATGTATGGCACATTTAGCCCACCGTCAAAAAAACATACTTATTCATATGACAAATTTTTCTGGAAAATGGTGTTCTAAAACTGAAATTAATAAAAATTACCAATTGAATTTACATACCATTTATATATCACCTTAATTTATACAATGTATATATTTTGTTAAACAACAAGACGTTTACAACAATTTAGCAGACGCTTATTTCAAACTATACCAACGGTGAATGCTGAGGTTACTGCGAAACACTGCAGAACACAGATCCCGGCACTAAGCTATTTCGCGCCCTTCAGAACAAATAGCGTGAAATGCTTAGTGCCAGCCCAGTATAACCAGTAGTTCAGCTCTAACGTCTAACAATGAAATCACGGCTACTAACATGGCGGACAGAAGTTACTTATACCGGACTGTTTACCCAGCTCTGAGTAGCGACTGAGAGTCGCCATACGGTTAACTTAAACTATGGATGAGTCCATTTTGGCCCCTA
>JACEFZ010003356.1:0-22698 GCA_014155875.1 Cepaea nemoralis | reverse complement strand
ACGGGTTTTTTTAACTCCAAATTTTGCCCACCGTTAGGCTACTCTTTTTCGATTTCCAACTGCCAAGGGATTTTTTACATGCGCAACAATACACATGGGCGTCCAATCTCACTACCCAGAGACCAGGGGAAATTTTATTACTAGAAGTCCATGAGAAAAATGCCCGGCATCACTGGGGCATGAACCCGGGACCTCAGGCATTCAAGGCGGACACCATACCTCGAGACCACGCAGCCCGCAAAAAGTATATAAACCCCCCCACACATACACAAAAGTAAGTAAAAAGGAATGAAAAATATATGTATTTGTGTCAATGTGTATAAAGAGGAAGATGTCAGATGATTTGAACACTGCAATGACATATATTAGCTCAAACAGAAGTTTGGTGAACAACTTTAAGACACTACAGATGTTAATGTGTGTATTCATAGTTATTGGCAAACTAACATCTTGTAAAATATTTTAACAGAATATGTCAGATTTCTCAAATTAATAGAATTCACTCTTAGTATTCTCACTTGGATGGTTTAACTCTCTAAAACCTGTAGAAAATAATACATGTGAAAGTTTTATGTATGGTGCAAATACAAATTAATACTTCCATTTTTCTCAGTGTACTTTATTTGTATTTATTTACATTCTTTTATATATTTCAAAATGTTATAAATACCTCAAAATTTTCGAGTTAAAAATCTACCCAAAGTAATTCAGGATCCTCGCCGGTGCTACAGAGTTCGTGCACTGAACTGAGTTTCTCCAGACTCAAGTTTGAGTTAGGAGGAGAACGGAGCACTTATGGGTTACACCCATGTGCTGTGATGTTGATCCATCGACTAAACTAAACTAAACTAAACATAAATACCTTCAGGAAAATTAGGACAGTTGGCAGCCTTACATACAAAGCACAAATTTCAAGCTTTCGCTTTGTTTTTTCAAAAAATATTTCCCATAATTTTTAACAACCTTGAAACCTTTACGTGCCATTCCCAGACTTCCTGTTTTCAAGGTATGCTATGACCCCTGTAAAATACAGTCTTCTATTCTAAAATATTAATCAGAATAAGAAGTTTTAGACAATGAAATATTATTTCTATTGCTGCTTACACGCATGTCTTAACCCTCTCTATATGCATTACCATGAAACTAAATGATCTACTTACATGGATTTCTAAACTCTCTCTATAAGCATTACCATAAAACTTAATGATCTACTTACATGGATGTCTAAACCCTCTCTATAAGCATTACCATAAAACTAAATAATCTACTTACACTGATGTCTAAGATTTCTCTATAATCAGTACTATGAAACTAAATTATCTATTTAGATGGATATCTACACTCTCTCTATAAGCAGTACCATAAAACTAAATGATCTACTCTCACAGATGTCGAAGCTCTCTCTATAAGCCGTACTATGAAACTAAATTATATATTTAGACGGATATCTACACTCTCTTTATAAGCATCACCATAAAACTAAATGATCAACTTACACAGATGTCTAAGCTCTCTCTATGACCGTACTATGAAACTATTATCTATTTAGATGGATATCTACACTCAATAAGCAACTAAATTATCAACTTACATGCATGTCTAAATTCTCCCTATAAGCAGTACCATGAAACTAAACAATCTACTTACATGGATGTCTAAGCTCTCTCTATAAGCAGTACCCTAAAACTAAATGATCTACTTAGATGGATATCTACACTCTATCTATAATGAATATCATGAAACTGCATTAGCTACTTACTTGGATTTCTAAACTCTCTCTTTCTCTTTAACATTGCTATGAAACTATACAATCTACTTGCATGGATATCAAAACTCTACAAACAAAACCATGAAACTAAAACCTCTACTTTTTACATTCTCGTACATTTTAAGGCACGGTTTAACTTGACTATAAATGAAACTTCTTTTAAAGTGTATTTTGAATATTTTTTTCTCCAACTAAACTAACATGAAAACAAAGCAAACAAACATTCGCTGTATGCTCGTTGGACTTTAGGCACTATGCCAGATCAAGAAGACCTGATCATTCAGGGCCACATCGACTGATGGATGTCAGTCGCGGTGATCGAGCAAACTTTGAGCTATAGCGTACAATGGGTGATGCTGTGATATTCTTGTATAATAATTTGGTCAAGTCTAGCATGAGCCGCTTGGTCAAGGAGTTACACACCCACTTCACATGCCAGTAATCCAGAGTTCAATCCCAGCTCCGGTGGTCAGGGATATGCATGTCTGACATGCTCAAATGAGAGCGAAACTCGAGTCTAGTGCTTCCAATCTGATGTGGACAAGGCCCAAAGTTCATACTGGAATACGATCAGCGTTGCCAATAGTGGGTTGTGCTCAATCTTCAAATCTCAAATTCCGAAACAACCAAGTAAATCGAACAAGTATTCATCAAAATTTCACTGCAAAATAAATACGACTGCTTGATTTGCAAAGGATCACTTTCATTGCACACTCAAATAAATCCATAAGTGCTCCAGTCTTCTCCCATAGATCACATAAGGCTCATAACACAGTGCACGAACTCTGTAGTTTCGACGAGGGGATCCAAATGTGTATGTATCAGACGCAGACATGCCATCAATATTCTTCTGCGAGTTGGTTTTCTCATGTTGAAAGTTAGTCGTGGCACCAGTCTATTTGGCAGCTTTTTAAAATATCCAACTGCCTAATGATTTTAATCAAGAACTACATGCATACGAGTTCTCCTAGCGTTCACTCCTTATCTGGAAAGGCTAGACATCTGATTCACTACCAAAGGATGAAGAGTAGTATACCATCCTCATATTACATTTTTGGGGTAAAGTCCACACTAAGATTCGAACTTAGTCTACTTGAGTCAGAAGTTAGCTTCATACCTCTAAGATGTACTGGTTCTGAATGATATCCTTGCTCAAACAATGTAAAAAAATAAAAACACCCCAATAAACTGACAAAAGTAGCGTCGGAACTGGTGGCAATGACCACAAGTGAGGGAAGTTCTGATGTGTACCTAGCCAGCTCATAGAAGGGACAGTCAGCATCCACAAACTTCAATTTCTGATGGGAGAGACTGAGATCTTATGGGCTTGTCCAGTGTGCAGTGATGCTGATTCATCATAAATCTACAAGCATCTGGGATGTATTTCTTTGTATAACAAATCATGCAATTTTTTTTGTCAACAGGGTGAGCAACTGCCAACAGAGTGATCAACTGTCAACGGAGTAAGCAACTGTCAACAGAGTGAGCAAATGTCAACAGAGTGAGCAACTGTCAACGTGGTCAGCAACCAATAAGAGGCAGCTTACCTGTTGGAGCTGCCGTCTCTGCTGACACTGAATGGTGTCGCCTGACATAGGATGACGTGTCATCTGTTTGTGTCAGAGGTCGATCACTGCTACCTTCTTCAGAAGAAGCCGTATGCTCTGATGCCTGACCAGTCAAGCTATTTGTAAAAAATAAACCATCTGTTGAAATCATTCTGTACCAATATGTTGATGGGCGTGCTTGGCAAAACTTAAGTTGCGCTGACAATGGCATGAGTGCGGTCAGACGAGGGTTCGATGTCGGGGCTTGCCGTTCACTACAGGAGAGAAAAGACTGGTCACCCATTCCTCCATGCAATCAGGCCTATAGAATGTGATGATCCTATCACATCACAGACCCAATGAAGGCTTCTGTTTCAGGGCCGGTTCTTGTGTGTGTCGAATTCGCTGATATATTTCTCTAGATATAACCAAGTATTGCTGGAGAGTTTTAGAAATATCACCGTGGTCTCATAGCTAAGTTAGTTGCATATCCTTTACATCTACATATCCTTTATCTTCTTCTTCAACTGCGTTCATCTGGAGTGTTTTTTCAGATGTAATTGGTTGTGCCTGTTTACAGCAGAGTTGCTATACTTGCGCCTTTCGGCTGATACATCCAATTTCTGCGGGCATTTGTTGACCGGCTTAACCTTCCCGGGTTACAGAACGTTTGCAGTCAACACCAGCATTTTTTGCTGTTTTTGATGTCTTGGCAAGTTTACGTTCAGTAGTTTGCCAATGCTTTCTGAATGACTGGTACCCATTCCATTTCGTAAAAAACCAGCACAAAGCCGTGTGCTGCCAAATCGTGTGCAGCTGTGTTTCGAGCGCAGGTATGCAGGATAACACACACGTGTGTAACACCTTCGTCATGGAGGCTGGCCTCATAATTCAAGGAATGGAAAATCTCAACTGCACCTTCAAGCAGGAGAGGATGGGAAACCCACCATGGTGTGGCAAATGCAGCTCTCTAGACCAAATAACCACCAGGAAAAGTGGACACTTCTGGGGTTCAGTGGTGAAAGGGTGATCTGCAATTCTGCATATTGTGTTTGAAATCAGCTGCAGGTGATTTGGAAGCAGGCCACCTTGTGTTGATTTTTAACAATAATATGAGTCTTAATCATTCAGAGAGCAACTTATCACAAACATCAGAAAGGGGCAGTCATTTTTGGGCCACATTACGAGGAGGCAAAAACTGGAATATATTGTGACAACCAGAAAGATTTGTGGAAAGAGAGATAGAAGGAAGACAGAGAGACAATTCTTGACAGTCTAGTGTCATGGCATGGAAGGGAGTCAACCCTTGAACTTATCCATGCTGTTGGAGATTGTGACGAAGCATGATTGCCACACCAGTCAGCAAGGAACTTGTAGATGATGATAAAAGAAGTAAATTTAGGCATGTGGACTTCAATTTTTTATTGTTTGCACCTCAAGCATTGTCCATAAACATGCTACTACTTCTAGTAGCCCAGGACGTGATTTATACATGTGGATTAGCTTTCCCTATTACCAGTGTCCCTTGCCATCAGGCATACCCACTCTGACTTTTGAGGTACTTATAAATTTAGATCCTCAAGTCAAGGACGAGAAGTCAACAGTTTAGTCCAACTGACCAGTATAAGGGGATGAACCCGCTACTTCGGCATCAGCACACCGGAGGAAGTTATAAAGTGAGTGCTCTTATCCATCCATCCATTCTGAGCTCCTGGACTTCAATGTTACAGTAAATCTCTTATAGCACAGTGGATCAAGAAGAAGACAAGCATGTCTTGGACAGTGAAATACTTTGGCCATATTAATCGCCAGTGGTTGAGACTGAACAGCAATAGGGGGGCATGGTTCCAGGAGGAACAAGCTGCAACGGACCAACATGCTGGAGGACATAAGACCTGAAAGACACCCTGGGCATGATAAATGCTTGTGGTGGGGGAACTAGTGAAGGATTGAGAATCTTTCCTGCAGGTTGTGATGCAGCGGAATTCTGCGGGTGATGATGAATCACACAAAGTGATTACTTTTAACTCCTTTTGTCTCTGGTAATTATTAATTTACCTCCTTTAGTCCAAGATGGCTATGACTTTAACTCCTACAGTCATAGATAGTTATTACTTTAACTCCTACAAACACAGATAGTTATTACTTTAACTACTTCAGTTCCAGATAGCTATTACATTAACTCCTTCAGTCACAAGCAGTTATTAACTCCTTCAATCTCTGATAGTAGCCTCTGACTATTACAGCTTAAATGTCATATTTACTTGATGCATGATAACTGTCAAATCATGAAAACATAAACAATGCATTGCAGAATTTATTGCCTGGCATAGTTTGCAGTAATGTGCCAGGTGCACACTAGTGGAAGTAATCAACATATATTACAGTCATGTAATGAACCCATCCATAGAGGTCAATGTGTTTGAAAGGATAAGAGCACTTGCTCATAAACTTCCAGAGGGGGAGTTCATTCCCTACACCAGTCAGTTGGACTTAAACACGACTTCTCATTAAGAAAGCAATGGCAAACTACTGAACGCAAAATTGCCTATAAAATCAACAATGATCGGAACACCCTGCAAAGGACATGCAATTTTAAATGAATCCATAAAGTAGAAATACACAACACACTGTCAATGTTACCACTGTCTGACTATGTGAATACATCCTTGCCCACATTGTCAAAGAACATTTCGAGCCCAAATAGGCCTTAACAGCCATCTTAGAACTCACGGCTCCAAACTTATAAACCCCAATGGATGAAATGAATGGTCATCATCATTCTTGATGGACAACCACCATATACCGTATGTGAATAACAAAAGATCTACTTACGAATGTGTTCTCAGCAAAGTGCATTCGCCGCCTTCATTCGGATCAATATTGTATATATACAGATGGCCTTCCAATGTTGCCACCAAGAGTCTTGGAATCTTCTGCAGACTGGAAATCAAAACATTTTTTACAGTTCAGACTACCTAATGTAGCTAAACTCTCAAATCAAGTCAACTTGATGCTTCAGCAACAAAAGATATGTGAATAATTAAAACAAAAACCACTCCCATGCTGAGAAGACTATCTTGTTATATATACTACTGATGTTAAGTTTCAGATCAAGAAAGAAGAAATAATAAACCTAGTTACCATACTTACTTATCTTTGTTCCTGCTTAACCTAGAAATAAAAAAAAAATTGGGGAAAAATGACTGAATGGCATAAATTTAATACCTTAAAAAGGTGACTAACAATTTAATCAGCAATAGCAGATGTGGCTTAAATAAACATATTTCAATAAAAATAAAAATTATTTTTCCCTCTGACCATGGATGGTGACTTTGACCTGACTAAAAAATAAAATAACTCTTCCTTCAAATGGTGATTTGACCTGAATACTAACTAAAGTCATTGTTCCTTCAAATGATTGTGACTTCATCTTATGAATTCATAAATCATTCTTGTTTCAACTGAATATGATTTGACCTCATTACTAAATAAAATCACTCTTCCTTCAATTGATGATCGTCTGACCTTATTACTAAACAAAATCATTTTCTTCAAGTGATGGTGGTTTCATCACTAAATAATTATTTCAAGTGATGGTGGTTTGACCTTACTAATAACTCTTCCTTCAACTGATCTTACAACAAAACAATTCTTTCTTCAAGTGATGACGGTTTGATCTTAATACTAAATAAAATCACTCTTCGTTCTAATGATGGTGGTTTAACCTTACTCATAAATATATATCTTCCTTCAGGTGATGTTGCTTTGATCTTACTACCAAGCACTTCTTCCTTCTAGTGATGGTGGTTTGACCTTAAGTAAATAGAAATCACACTTCCTTCAAGTGATGGTGGCTTGACCTTAAGTAAATATAATTACTCTTCCTTCTAGTGATGGTGGTTTGACCTTAATTAAGTAAATAGAATAACTCTTCCTTCTAGTTATGGTGGCCTGTCTTAACCCTTTGAAAAAAAAGTTTGTTCGTTCGTTCGTTCGTTCTCAATAAAATCATTCTTCCTGTGGTTACTCAGCAAACCAGATGATGGTTATCAAACCTAATAACCACTTCATGTTAAACATGACAATGTAACCACTTCCTTACCATAAACAAGGTAACAATATAAAAGCCCATGACAGAAGCTGCTGCAGAGATGTAAACTATCACAACTTCACACATACTAGGTTACACCATAAGATCACTCCTTCCAAGAAGAAATGACACCCCATTTATAAAACTGGGTTGACCTCTGGGTTGTACAAGTCAGTTTGTACAAGTCAGAAAAAATCCAACCCTGTTACTATTAATAATTAAACCACTGGCCTCTGCGTGATAAGCAAGCTAACTACTATGCTAGCACAGCTCAATAATTAGAATATGCATGTTTATATATAGAAGGAAATCTGGTCCATTAATTCACAATGGAAACAAAAGTTGTACTAATTTCTTTTTATTTCCATAAAAATGGATCACTTACAGAAATCCTTTAATCAATTTTTTAAAGTGATATCTTGTGTAACCCATCTGGGTTATAACTGGGATACATTGTGTTCTTTGTTGTTTCACATAATGGATTTATATTTCTTCATAAATCTCTTTCTGGCAATTATGACATTCATAGTGTTCATCGCCTATCATAGATAGTGTTATACTTTTGTTTTTCCAAATTATGTAGGCTACATAATCTTGCTGTCACAGCCCAATATTTTATCAAGGCAGGTCAGATAAAGTGTTAAGACAGTAACACATGTAAACGGACAACGTAAGTTTCGGAGACTCCTGTGGGTCGTCGCTAAAAGCTACGGAGTTCATGCTTTGTGCGACGCTTTCCGTGCTGCGGAAAGAGACCGAGCCATATGGGATAAAACCCAGTGCAATGAAGTCGACCCTGTCGACTTTTAAGCGACTTTTTTTTTTAAAAGTTTAAGCATGACAATATAGGTTAACTTAATTATCTTTTTTTTCCCCTGTTGGCTCTCTTTGAACTCAAGCGTGGTCCATACAAGTGCTTCTTCTTCTTCTTCTTCTGCGTTCATCCAGATTTTTTTTTCGGATGTGACTGCGTTGTGCCTGTTTACAGCAGAGCTGCATTCTTGTGCCGTTAGGCCGGCACATCCGACTTCTGCGGGCATTTGTTGACCGGGTTAACCTTCCCAGGGAGACAAGTGTACTTCTAGTGCACTGAGCTGAATTGTGCATGTGGATTAGCTTTCCCTATTACCAGTGTCCCTCGCCATCATTCAAACCCACTTCGACTTCAGAGGAACTTGTAATTTACATCCCCAAGTTAAGGATGAGAAGCCAATATTTTACCCCAGCTGACCGGTGTAGGTGTTCAACCCACTACCTTGGCATCAGCACACCGGAACCTTAAGAGCGAACACTTTACCCATTTACCCCAGCACTTTAATGATGTGAAATTCAGAGGAAACTAACAAGGGGAGAGAAGCTAGTGACTTTTAGGACAACCTGGGATTGCATAAGTAGAAATCTGTAATGCTAAGGTTAAGCAAACAAAGGCAAGTAAAGGCATTCACTCATTGACAGGACACACACACAAATATTTAATTAGAGATAATACAATAGTCGTTAGTCACTGTTCCAACTTCACGGCAAAGGGTCACCCTATAATGCTCTGTTCATGTGCCAGTGGATCACATAAAATGCTTCCATATGAAAAGTGGAACAGAGAGCTGTCCCGACAAACGAAGCAGCATGCACAGGCATACATGCATAAGGCTGCTGTCAAAATGCCAACACAACAGTCTGCCACTAAAATTACAGTTCATCGTCGATGGAAGCTCAATCGCTAGAAAACCAGCAGTTGCACACACATTCAGCAACTAGTTGTCCACTATTTTTATGAACATGCAGTTTACTATACAAACAACTGCAGACAGATGTAAAACATTCCACATTAAATCCACACACTGCACTCAGTAGCTGGGTGACAGAACCATGTACTACCAGTCCATCATGAGGAAAATGTATAAGCAAACCGTAGCCAGAAGCAAAAAGACTCCAGATGCCTTAACAGCTCAACAGCCTATCCACCATATTGGAAAAAGATACACAGTTGCGTAGCATAGGAATGTACATATAGAAATATAGCAATGTAAAAAGTGGTGTTCTTAAACAGTTTGTGATTGAGATAGTGATTAATCAATAACACAACTGAAGCGATAGATATTAGAGAAGTGTTAATGAATATGGGTATGGTAAGTGTATTAGGAGATGGAGCTAATCAGCCCAAATCATTTGAGGTCTTGGACTATTGAGTTACACCACTTGCAGTGGCATAACATTTGGGCTTAGATGATTAAGCGACAACAAGGCTCTGTTGACAGAGACAGCATGTAAACTGGCAGGCAATGCAAGGAACTTATTTGCAGAGTGTGTGTATATCTTGCTTTGCTGTGGGTTTGAACACCCATAAGATCTCTCATTTTTAACTTAAATGCTAGTCTTTGTTGGAATGTCGAGACACAGGGTTTGCAAGGCTCACTTCAGCCATATGGGTGATGTGTGTAAGTAATATTTAAAGATATGTAATCACATGGATGATGTGTGTATGTAATATTTAAAGATATGTAATCACATGGGTGATGTGTGTATGTAATATTTAAAGATATGTAATCACATGGGTACCAGTCTCTGTGGCTAAAGGCTTGCGAATGCGGTTTGTGAGCCCGTATACCCGGGTTCGAAACACCGCGGTGCTGGTTTTTTCGAAAAAGGTATAGGGGCCGGTCGTTCAGAAAGCAATGGCAAACTACTGAACGTAACACTTACCTAGTACATCAACAGCAGCTGAAAATGCTGGTGTTGACTGCAACGTCCCGTAAGGGATACGCAACAAATTAAGAATCACACGGGTGATGTGTGTATGTAATATTTAAAGAAGTCTGCAATCAGCCTGCTACTGGAATTGTCTTTTCTTTATTTCTTCCTGATTGTGCTCCCAAGAGCCAGATGCTTAATGCATGTGTTGCCCTAAATTAATATAACTCTTTACAGGACACTTGCTATTTCTGACTTCACATTTGCAGAATTTAACTAAGCAACTAAAAACTATTAGTATTTTTACTTTAAATAGTTAGATGTCCTATAAAGTAAGTTTTGTTATAGTCAAATATTGTTTCACTATGTCCTATAAAGCAAGTTTTGCTATGGTTAAAAATTGTTTCACCATCTTATATATAAAAGGCAATCTCCGTCTGTCTGTATGTATGTCCTTTATGCGTTCGCAAACAGTCCATCCGATTGAGATGAAATTTTCCACACGTCTTCCTCTCATTCCCACGCTGCCAACTGTCATAGTTTTTTTAGTGTACCAACAGTTATTTACTTAATATTACTTAACATTATAATTTATATATAGCGAGGGGACATAACTTTTAATAGCATTGCTATATATGTAAAATTGTTGCATATTTCTCAAATAGGTGGACCTTTTCGCTGCAGTTATATACAGGCATATGCGTTATAATCCTCCTCCCCCTCCTCCCCTCTCCCTCCTCCTTTTTCTTCTTCTGCTGCTGCTGCTGCCACTGCTCCATTTACCCAAGTTAATTGTTGGGGGAAGATGTAAAGATCTTTCAAGTGCTCTTTCTAATACTTTTTGTAAGTTGGTCTTCGTTTATCTAAGGTTGTTCTAACTGCAACCAATAAATATTAGACAGGCAGACAGACAGACAGACAGAGAGGGATGGACGGATGGACAGACGGATGGACAGACGGATGGACAGACAGACAGACAGACAGACAGACAGACAGACAGACAGACAGACAGACAGTCGGGAACGGGAACTTATATGACTACTTATATGAATTAAATGAGATGCCCCCCCCCCCTCCCACCAGGTGTTGGGCGAAGCCGGGCCGGGTCAGACAGACAGACAGACAGACAAACAGACAGACAGACAGTCGGGAACGGGAACTTATATGACTACTTATATGAATTAAATGCGCTGCTCCCCACCAGGGGCAGGGCGAAGCCGGGCCGGGTCAGACAGACAGACAGACAGACAGACAGATAGATAGTCGGGAACGGGAGCTTATATGACTACTTATATGAATTAAATGAGATGTTCCCCACCAGGGGCTGGGCGAAGCCGGGCAGGGTCAGCTAGTTTTCTATAAAGTAAGCTTTGTTATGGTCAAATATTTTTTTATCATGTCCTATAAAGTTTTGTTATGGTCATATATTGTTTCATCAATTTCTATAAAGTAAGTTTTGTTAGGGTCAAATATTTTGTTATCATGTCCTATAAAGTAAGTTTTGTTATGGTCAGATATTGTTTCATCAATTTCTATAAAGTAAGTTTTGTTATGGTCAAATATAGTTTCATCATGTCCTATAAAGAAAGTTTTGTTGTGGTCAAATATAGTTTCGTCTTACTTTGCAGTTCTCTAGGGGTGTCTGTCTTTGTAAACATGCAAAGTTTGCAATAGTTGCAAACCAAGATGAAAAAAAACAGACAAAGAAAATATCCTGACTCCTCATTCTAATTAAATCAATGTTAACTTACGGGGTGATGGTGCAAACACTCTTGAGACCTGCATGCGGCAGACGAGCTGTAGCAAACGAACGACCCTGGTTCATGACATCAGAGATGCCAGCAGGGAGGTAACTGGCAGACGTTCTAAAAGTGCTGTTTAAAATGCCCATCCATGACGTGTCTTCTTGGGGTCTGTGTAAATAAAACAAGACTTAAAGTAGCTGTTGATAATATGAGACTCATACTTGTTTTCTTCTTTGACAAGAAGCAGACAACTGTCAATAAAGCTGATTTCTATTTCTATAAATGGGCAATAATTGCAAATAACTGCTTCCTGTTCTATAAAGGGGAAGCCATAGTTGCCAGTGGCTAGCACTCTTTCCTGCAGGTTCGACGGTTATGTGTTTGAATCCCCATCAAGATAGGGAATTATTTTTTAAATTGACTTGGGATCCCAGGACAACCCAGTCTAAAATGAGTACCAGGAAGTTTTCCGAGAAGTCAAGGCCACCAGCATGACCCTGATCACATGACCTATTGAGTGCTGATTGGTCTTTACAAATATGGGGCTAGAACCCTTTACACCTTAAGGAGTGGGAAATGGTCCCTTTACCTTTTTCTGAAGGGAGATCACATCACATCAGTTGCCACTTTCAAAATGAAGGTTGGCTGTGATACATCTCATGTGCCCTCTGTGGTTCACTATGATGGCACAGTCTAATATCCTTTTTTCCAGTGTATCTTTTCATGTTATCATTCCAGGTGTCTTCCTATAGAATATCTGCCTTCTATTTTCCCCCTTTATCATTTCTTCTTCTTCTTCTTCTTCTTCTTCTTCTTCTTCTTCTTCTTCTTCTTCTTCTTCTTCTTCTTCTTCTTCTTCTTCTTCTGCAATCATCCGGAGTTTTTTTTCGGACTTGACTGCGTTGTGCCTGTTTACAGCAGAGCTGCGTTCTTGCACCGTCAGGCCGACACATTCGACGTCTGCGGGCATTTGTTGACCGGGTTAACCTTCCCGGTTATCATGTCTTCTTATGTGCCTCATGTATTTTATCAGTTCATCATCATCATCATCATCATCATCGTCATCATCATCTTCCACGTCTGCCGCCAAGCGTCATGGGGAGGAATAATTTGCACTCCACTGCCCGATGGGCGGCACTGGATAGTGTCATTCCCTGTGATTGTACAATGTCTTTGATGTCGTCAATCCATTTTCTTCTTGGACGTCCTCTTGGCCTTGTCGCAGATGATCTTTGATGTAAGGCCAGTGATGGTAGTTGCTGATGTTGCATTCTAACGACATGGCCAAACCACTTGATCTTCTGTCTTTCAATAAATGTGGTACAAGGTTGATCTCACAGTCTGTCTGATAACAGCACTTCTTATTCAGTCTTGGATTGTTAAGTTGGCAGCTCTCCTCAGGCATCTCATCTCGCAGGTGTTGATTTTGCGAAAGTGTGATTTGGATAAAGTCCAGTTTGAGATTGGTAGCATAGGGATGATGTGAATATGCTGTTTATTATCTGTCGTTTCGCAGACATGGGTATATTTGAATGTCTCAGCATGGGTGATAGTTGATATGTAAGTGCACTAGCTTTTTGACATCTGATTTCGATTTCCCTGTCCAATCTGCCATCTTCTGTGAGTAAACTTCCAAGATATTTGAATTCTTTAACTTGTTTCAGAGATGTATTATTTATCTGTATACTTTGTGGACCAGGAGATCTACTAACTTGCATTACTTCGGTTTTGGCTGTATTTATACTCATATTGTTTTTGCTGCATGTTGAACTCAGATTATTATTATTATTATTATTATTATTATATTATCCTGATCTACAAACACAATATTCTGCTAGTGACTATATTCGATAGTTTTTTCACATATTTGTCTTAAGTGTAAATAGTGCATCAGCGCAACGTTTACCTATCCGAAAACCGAATTGTACTTTCTTAACTGTTATTTAACTATGGGTCTAGCTCTTTGTTCCAATAGTTTTGCGCACATTTTCCCTATATGGCTCAGGAGTGATATACATCTGTATGTTTCGCACTCTCTGATATTACCTTTCTTTTTCCATATTGGTACTATTATTGCCTGTTGCCAATCGTCTGGGACTTTTCTTTCTTCCCATTCTTCTTCTTCTTCAGCTTTCCGAGCCATTGAGGTTCTTTGCTGCAAATACAATCCGTCTCCATTCGTCTCTCTGGTGGACCTTCTCTTGCCAGTCGTTGATTCCAAGTGCTTGTAGGTCTGTACATGTATTATCTCTCCACCGCCTTCTTGGTCTACCTCGGGGTCTACGGTCATTTATTTCCTGAGTGTAAGCGAGTTTTGTTTCCCTATTATCTTCCATTCTTTCTATATGCCCCAGCCATTGTAGTCTATTAGCCTTCATGATACCAGTGATTAGCGGGGACTTAAACAGATCATAAATGTCTTTGTTACTTCTTCTTTTCCACTCTCCACTTTGTGTATCCCTAATGGGTCCAAAGATGCGTCTTAAAATTTTGTTCTCAAAGGTTTGTAACAAGGCTTAGTCTCCTTTCGTTGTACTCCAGGTTTCAGAGCCATACAGCACAACTGGTCTGATCAGTGTTTTGTATATTGTGATTTTGGTGTTACGAGATAGCGCCTTTGATTTTAGTAGATGTTGTAGTGCATAGTATATCTTATTTCCAGAGTTGATTCTAGTTTGTATTTCTTCCCTTATGATGTTGGAGCAGTTGAAGATTGTACCCAGGTATTTGTATGTTTCCGTTCTTTTAATGGTCATATTATCTATTTGTATGTGGCCAGAGTTTTTAGCCATTCCATCTCTTGAAATTACCATATATTCTGTCTTATCTTGGTTGATAACCAGCCCCATCTGTTGGGCTTTTTCCTTTAAGTGAGTCAATATATCCAATGTCTTTTGTTCACTTTGCCCTATAATATCTATATCATCTGCATAACCAAGCAGCTTGGATGTTCCTCCAATATCACATTCCTCCTTTATCTTCCTTACAACTTTCTCTAGAGCCAGATTGAAGAGTAGCGGCGATAGTGCATCACCCTGTTTCAAGCCAGATGTTATTTGGAAGGGGTCTGATTTCCTGCCTTTATATGTTACTTTCTTCCCATGCTATATTAAAAAGTCTTATTGGCCATTTAACTCCTGTTTTCCACAGGCCTGGATAGCTTCTGTGGTTATTCCATCTGGACCCGGTAATTTGTTTTTAGGACTTTTCTGTATAACTGCTTTGACTACTGCAGGGATAAAGTTTGATTCTCGTTGTCCATGGCTTTAAGGCACAAAAGTGAGGTTTTCTATGTTATTATGTGTCGGGTTAAGTAGTTCTTGAAAGTATTCTGCCCACCTTGCTAGTCTTTTATCAGTTGAACCTTCATTTTGTTTAGCAATTTTATTTCCATTTCTAGTCTGCTTCTTCTTCTCCCTTTGAAGATAGGTGCACGCTCTTTATTATGCTCCCATGAACTGTTTATTTTCTCATTTATTTATAGATTTCTAGAACTGTGCACACACATGTACCACACTCCCATGAATTGCTCATTTTCCCTTTCATTTATAGATCGGTGCACACTGCTGTACCATCCGCTCATAAACTGTGTTTTCCTATTTCATCGTCTGCTATCGAAGAGAAAGATTGGCCACTATTTTCTGTGCACTCAGGTCTACAAAATATGGACGGACCTAAATCAGCAAATTCCTGCTACAGACATGTAATTTTTTTTATAAACCCGAAATTTCGGTTTAGCCTCAAGATAAATTATCTTTCAAAAAGTAAACGAAACCCACTAAACAAGCGATAGTTTCAAATGTGGTCTGACACACAAATGATACCAGCAATTACTTACATTTCTGAAGGTCTCAAGATGGGAGCCAAGTTGTGCTCATGTCAGTTAATCGTAGGCGCATAGATTAATCATGGTGCAGTAACGATTTACGCGAGAGTTGAAAAGACACAAAAAGCTTTAGTTGGAGCTGAGACACCATGAGAGAAAGATCACGTATCGAAAGCCCAAAGTTGGAGATAGCAAGTCACATCGCGCCAGATTGTTGTTAAATAGATGTAATACTATTTTAGAATGTTATTTTAATGAGTGAACATGACTGAATTACATTCCTACTTATGTAAACTGGAATGATTCATTAAAAGATCTACAATGTTTCATTGTTCTGTGCAGTACTTTATTAAAAAGTGCAAAGTAGTGTGTTGTTACGCCAGAGGCTTCAGAATGAACAGGTAGAAGTGAAGTCCCGTATGGTTATTGGGCAATAGCAATACATCGAGCAAAAACCCCTGGACCATTAAATAAACGAGACTGAAGAGCTCGAAACAGTTCGGTGGACTAGACCTCCAGACTTCAGATCTCAGATCATCAAAGCCCAATCCTAACAAAACCTGACAATTCACTTACTTTTCTTTCTGTTCCTCCAATTTGAAAATATGCACAGTTTCTGTATTGCTGCACGTACAGAGGAAGACCGAGTCTACGCTGAAAGCAAGACACTGAATATCTGCACATCTGAAATAAGACAAATGCATTAACAATAAAAGTGTATGTCGAGTCCTGATCTGAGAATCTCAAACTGTCCTGAATCACTTCATCTGTTTTCTGTTGCCTTTTGATCAACCTGTCTAACCCTCAGGATAAATGTTTGAAACCAGGCTTATTTCCTCTTTTTCTTCTTCTCTTTTTCGTTCTTTTCACAAATAGTGCTTCACACCTAGTAGTGCACCTCAAAAGGTTAGTGTGTCCGACTTCAGAATGCATTTTTTGCAAGGTTTGCTTCCTCTACACAGATCCCATCCAAGGTAATGGGCTCTATCTTACCCATGGGTAGGTTTCTCTTTCCTAACAATTTTGCTTGAGTAGCAGCCTTAAGCCGGCTCACCTGGCCTAGGGGTGTAACGTCTTTCTCCATGATCCAGTGTACTCTCGTGAGTGGCGTGACGTACGGAGAGAATCTGTAGGGATTCTGGCCGCGGCCGTGACTTACGGTGTATGTGAGCCGGTCACTCAGAAAGCAATGGCAAACTACTGAGCGTAATCTTGCCAAGAAATCAACAATCAGCTGAAAGATACTGATGTTGACAGCGATGTCCTGTAAAGGATAGGCGGGAAAAAAAAAGCAGCCTTACAGTCAATTCATTGCAATTTCCAACAGCTGTGGAATTTTTAATGTGCATACCTAGCATACTTCTTGCACGCTACATAGAACAGACTGACCAGAAAGACGAGCCCGCCAGACATAGGACCACAACAACACTCTCTCAGTTGTGCGAGGGGGTCGGGACAGACGAAGAATGGACAATCACAGTTGACATATTGCGTGCAATGCTCAAGAAATCACCTAACACCGCCCCAGGCCCAGACGGCATCCGATATGGTGACCTAATGGTGATATCAGATGATGACATGGAAGAACTGGCCAGAGAATTCAACACCAGTATCCAGAGGGGTCAGGTCAAAGAAGAATGGCTACACAGCTACTTGCTGCCGCTGCCAAAACCGAACAAAGACCACTCCAAGATAAGCGGCTACAGAATCATTACGATGCAGAATACTGTTGGCAAGCTACTGGAGAAAATTGTAGCACACAGACTTGCTTGGGACTTGGAACAGCTCGGCTGCTTCCCGCCCACACTTGGAGGATACAGACGCAACAAAGAGTCATGGCTGAATGTGGCGGTCTTTGCTCAAGATGTTTACGAAGGATTTCAGGTCAGAGAAGAGACATGTGCGGCCGCCATAGACTTAGAGGACGCATATAACAGAGTATCTTTCGAGCACTTGATGCAAACCCTCCTCAGACTGAAAGTGCACCCTCACCTTGTACGATGGATAGCTGCAGTTCTACTCCAAAGGAAGGTGGTGCTAAGATGCGGGAGTTGGTCTTCTGAGCCGATAACGATATGTCCAGGATTGCCACAGGGTTCACCACTGTCACCAGTACTATTCAACGTGTATACGGTGCCGATCACTGAACAACAGTTGGATGGGAGGGGTAGGACTCTATCATTCGTTGACGACATCCTCGTGTATCGACAGGGTCGAGATAGACAGGCGGTTGCCAACTATATGCAGGGCGAACTAGATCGAATTTCCTCATGGTGTGCTGATGCCGATGCCCTTGTCAACCCTGCAAAGGCAACGGTTACATGGTTCTCACTAAACAACCATATTGTGAAAACAGACCTGCCGGCAGTAAGAATGGATGGGAGCATTCTGAGTAGAACCCAGTCAATGACATATCTTGGCGTGAGGCTTGATCGTAGCCTGTCCTTCAAAGATCATGTCGACTATGTCATAACGAAGGCTCGAAAAGGTTTGGCAGCAATGAGAGTCATGGCGACTGCCAATATCGAGCAAAGACTGCTATTACTTCTGTTCCAAGGACTTGTGCTTTCACGCATCGAGTATGCCCTGGCCATCCTCACTGTCAGCCCTACACAGATTGGAAGACTTGAAAAGGTACAAAACGAAGCCATGCGCATCATTTTGGGCTGCACGAGAGACACCAGCTGTGTAGCAATGAGATACCTCCTTGACTTCCCGACAATGGAACACAGGATCAAGATCTGGAGAGCTCGTGCATACTTAAAAATAAGTGCAGATGAGCAGCACCCTCTGCATGACGCTGTATTCAGAGAAAAGGGTGACAGGCTAAAGAGGGGCAAATCATGGATGGGTCGGGCGGAAGATGTCGTCGGACAGGTCTGCAGTCTTACCAGTATCAACCCCGGCAAGGAATGGGTGCCGGTGCCTCCAGCTTTTAAGTGTACCTTCTCCTGCATTATCACACTCGACAGACGGTGCAGAGAGCAGAACCCTGCCGCTGTCAATGCAGAGGTTAACGCGCTCATCTATGATCACTCAGATAGCCCCGAAGTGCTCATCTATACAGATGGATCTGTTGTAAAGCAGCAGAGAAGTGCGTGGGCATTTACAGCCCGTTCAGCGGGCCGAACCGTTCAAGAATCCAGTGGTGCCCACTCTATGACCACGAGCAGCATGACGATGGAGGTGATGGCAGTTACACAGGCTTTCATATGGCTGGAATCACAGCATTATACCAACGTGTGTGTACTAAGTGATTCAATGAGCATGATTCAGAAGGTCGAAGCTGGATCTGTACGTAGACAGTGGACTGAGTCGCTGCGGAAGTCTGTTGTCCGCAAAGTCACCTTCATCTTCGTCCCGGGACATGCGGGAGTCGAGGGAAATGAACGAGCTGATAAATTGGCTGGCTCTGCACCCCCTGTAGATGGCCAGCCCATGGATCGTGCCGATGTCATTAACGCCCTTAAAGATATGGCGAGAACAGAGGATTTTGACGCCAGTGATTCCACATCGCTTTCCAGGATGAAAGACCTGGGAGTAAGAATCGGCACAGCCAGACGCGAGAGGTACATCGGGAAAACAAAGCGCCTCGTCAACCAACACAGAACTGGCACTATTAGCCACCGGACGCTGATGCATATGCTGGGGGGAGGATCTGAGCACCTATGGACATGTCCGGAGTGCAACGAAGATACCCCAACTGATAACTGATAACTGATAACCTAGCATACATTACCTCCTGTTTTCTGCCCTTATCAGTGAAGGCTAGGTTTCTGATCTCACTACCCAAGAGACCAGGTGAACATGTGATATTTAATATTAATGGTTCCTAGGAAAATGCCCAGCGGTGCTTAGATCAAACCTTATCAGTGAAGGCTAGGTTTCTGATCTCACTGCCCAAGAGACCAGGTGAACATGTGATATTTAATATCAATGGTTCCTGGAAAAATGCCCAGCAGTGCTTGGATCAAACCCGCTACCTTCTGAGCCTGAGGCAGACATCATAATCTTTTAGCCACAGCTTTCTCTTTTGAACCCCTACTCTGTACGCCAGACTGTGGTGGTGCAATCTGTATACCAGGACTATCACTTTAAGGTGGAGCAGTGTTCCTGTCAGTTGACTACGAAGAAAGCAGTCAAGTTATAAGTCGTTGATTGCATTAATCTTTTGCTGTCTCTTTGGTCTTGAATCCACAGTTTACAAAAGCTCTCTCTGACTGCTCCTTTCATACGTACAGGAAAATTGTATCTGTTTACCAGATATACCAGAATAAGCCAGATTTTCTGGTCTATATTTATCAACAATTTACCAGATTTGTATAGTTTGCAAATATAAAATATGAATATAAAAATTCAATCTAACCTCTAACCTTTATGGTTAGCCAGTCTCTGTGGCCAAAGGCTTGCGGTTCATGAGCCACTTACCAGGCGTTCGAAACGCAACCGCGACCGATTTGTGCAGCAGACCATGTGGCGTTGTGTTTTAACGTGTTGGTATGGGAGCCGGTCGTTCAGAAAGCAATGGCAAACTACTGAACGTAAAAACTTGTCTAGTAAATCAACAGCAGCTGAAAAATGCTGGTGTTGACTGCAACTTCCTGCAAGGGATATGCTATATTTAAAAAAATAAAAAAAAAATAACCTTTTGAGACCTCTGCGAAATTCAAATAACTTTGCACCATCAGGAAGGCTGAATACTCTAATCACTGTACCCTGCAAAAAATAATACGTAAAACAATAATGTAACAATGAATAACATAATGTTTGTTAAATGTCAAAACTTTCAGTATTTGCTTCATGTATTAATAATGAATTCATAATAAACTAACATTGGTTCTATAACTACCGACTCATTATTTACACTACACATTTCATTAAAACAGATTACACATAAATATTAGCATTAGGTCAGCATGGGCGAGGCTAACACGCTCATGCTTACCCTTCCTCTGGAAACCACTGCATTGTGGGTTTATTATACACACTGGAGACTTAAATATTATCTTCTTGTCTTTGACTTAAGGACATAAATTACAAGTACCTCAGAAGTCAGAATGGGTTTGCCTGATAGTTGGAGAACACTGATAATAAATAAAGCTAACCATCATGCAAAATTCAATCCAGTGCACTCACTAGTAGTAGTATCATGTGTGTGAACTATGCTGAAGTTCAAAGCTAGCAAGTGTAAACAAAAACAAATATAGCAGTGCCAGTATAATGGTTTGTGCACTGGCCTACCAACAAAAACAAATATAGCAGTGCCAGTATAATGGTTTGTGCACTGGCCTACCAACAAAAACAAAGATAGTGCCAGTATAATGGTTTGTGCACTGGCCTACCAACAACAGCCTGGGGTTCAACCCGAGCAGTTGAAGGATATGTTTCTGACCAGTACGGCACTGGGGTTAACTCAGACATATAAAATGGGTACAATATGAGACAATACTGGCAGCTGGTATAACACAAGCTGTAATATCCTACAAGTGTCATTTCGTCATGGAATGTATGGGCCAAACACAACATACCCAACACACCACATCATCATCATCTGGACTGCCAAATGGTGGAAGCATTTATGTATCTCTTAGCCATCTTAGTCTTTAATGTTCTGGATATGTTATATTTATATTATTCCTCTGGCAGCCCAATGCTTTTGCAACATTTGCATCAGACACCATATCTCCTTTTCCCCAAGCTCTTCTTAATTTGTTCATTCAAGTTCCAAGAATCACCGCCATACAGCAAAACAAATTCTGTATATTTTAATTTTCTCTTTCAATACACCTCACTTGCATTTAACAGACTTCTCTTATGACTTATACTGTTTCTTTTTCTGCATCTTTGACTGAATGTTTATAGTAGAACTGCAATATTTCTGCCTTTTGGCTGACATATTCAAATATCATGTGTACAGTAGTTTATCAGACAAAGCTCCTTGTGGCACTGTGAACATCTCAAAGATCTTGGACTTTAATTTCAGTTTTATAATGAATTTTATGAAAAACAACACAGTAACCATTGATGAAATTAGCAAATACTCTTTCTTATGGAAGCTTAAATTGCTTTGGATTGCTGGCAGCAAAATGTTATTAACCTGACAAGTTACAATTATAACAAAGCCTCTGTACATCATTTAACATATCTGTTATCTTAAAAGTATGGATGTGAATATTATAAGGAACAAACCTTCTCTGAGGCAGTTGCCAGTCGAGTACCTTGTGGGTTAAAAGCCACAGCAGCTAGAGGGTTGTCATGGGCAGAAATGTTGATCACAGCTCTCTGAAACCAACATAATGTTGGACTTTAACCAATGTTTGCAGAATCTTCACCCATCAATCCATGCATAGGCACACATATATACAAATATGCACGGAATTCATTCATTCATATTCTCTCTCTCTCTCTCTCTCTCTTTCTTTCTCACTCTCACTAACTCTTTCTGGCGCGCGCGCACGCATGCATGCACGCACACACACACACATATATATATATATACATATATATATATATCCCACCCCCCATGAGGTTGAAATGGTCACATTGCAGATATTATCAGGTTGTTAAATTGAAATTGCCTTTGAATATACTAAGTTACAACATTGGAGTTTGGCTGACATAATTTTCTTTCTTACGGCTTTTTCCTTCACAGGGATTTCCTGAAAAGTCTATGAGGTTAATTGACCCTAGGGATCTCCGTGACAAAGTGATCAAGCTGTATGTCTCGTGCTCTGAAGGCCATAGGTCCATTTCAGATTGTGTCATTCAGATGAGTTAAATTTTTGCAATGACCTCTAGGGATTGCCGCTGGAGCTATTGAGCTTGTGCTTTTTGTGATGCTCTGGGCAGGCAACTTGTCCTTTTGTGGGGTAAAACCAGGCGCACTAAAGTTGATCCTCTCGCTTTTACCTGACCCTAGAACTGTATGGATTGGACAAAATCCTGCCACCATGACTCACACACACATTTATATAAGAGAACTGTAAAATATTATCAGTACTGACTTAGTGATAAATGTTTTTTTAATTTTT
>JACEFZ010003355.1:55000-58215 GCA_014155875.1 Cepaea nemoralis | reverse complement strand
ATTTTTAAAAAATGCTTTAAAAAGTCGCTTAAAAGTTGACGTGGTCGACTTCACTGCACCGGGTTCTATCCCATATGGCTCGGTCTGTTTCCGCAGCGCGGAAAGCATCGCACAAAGCACGAACTCCGCAGCTCTAGCGACGACCCACAGGAGTCTCCGAAAAATTTAACTCGTGAACCGAAGGATGCGGCCCGTAATTGAACCCACAACCTTTGGAGCCCAAGTCAAAAGGCTTGACCACTGTGCCACGGAGACTCTTAAAATTATAAAAATTTAGGATTTTATATCCTGGATTATCCGGCATTATAAAAATGCTGGATGCCAAAGAAACAGTGACTGTAAGAAAACTTAGAGTTTGGTTGAGAAAGAACAATAACATTGCGTTATCCAAAACAACTTTGTGGAAAATTATATGGACATTATTTTCACTTTTAGAAAGTACAAGGGAGGTAGAAATATTCTTTGCGAGCAACCGCATTTAGGAGCCATGAAAAGCAGATACCTACGTGAAATAAGGGAAATACGCAAAGAAAATTATAGCATAGTGTATTTGGATGAAATGTAGATCAATGCGTACCACACAAGTGATAAGGAATGGCAATCAGTGAATGGACAGATAAAGCGATATGTGCCCAGTAGTATAGGACATCTTTTGGTCATGGCCCATGCTGGTAATACGCATAATGGCTTACAACAGAATGCTGGGCTCGTGTTCGTATCAAAGCATACAGACAATAGGGATTATCATAATAAGATGAATGGTAATGTATTTAGATATTGGCTCGAGAATAATGTGCTTCCATCCCTAGATAGACCGTCGTGTCCAATTATGGACAATGCATGATATCAATGTTGTTGCCCAAGAAGACAAAATACCTACAGCATCGAGCACAAAGGGAGCAATAAAGATATGGCTCCGAGTGGAAAACATACCATTTCCAGAAACGTATTTCTAGCTAGAATTGTTGTCCCTTGTAAAACAGACGCAAAAAAGCAAGAAATATCAAATCGACAAGATGATATATGAGCATCGTCATGGGTGCTTGAGACTTCCGCCGTACCATTCTCATTTTACCCCTATAGAACTTGTGTGAGCTAAAATTAAAGGACATGTGGCAGCTGACAATACTAAATTCAAATTGTCTGACGTCAAGATTCTAATCCAGTCCGTGCTATTAAATATTGATAAAAGTTACTGGGAAAATGTGACGACCATGTGTTGAAAGAGGAAGAGGACTATTGGAGAAAGGATGGATTGAATTTTATGCAATTGAGAGCAGTCATCAATCTACTGGAATCGTCTGACACAGATTAATGTCTGAGCAGATCGCAGACCTTAATCCACGTGCACGCTCATTGGGATATTTTGCTCCAACTATTCAGACGAATTGCAGGCCCTAAACATTACAGCATCAGCACAATGTCAATGGCAACAGTTTGTATTCCACAGTGATGAATTTTCAAATCACAAGCCCTCAGCAGTGACAAACAACTGTATTGAAGAAAAAAAACACTAAACGCATTGAATACCAACAGAAGAGTAACATTGCGGTGCAAACTGACATATTGTGGAATAACAAGAAACGTGAGAGCAAACACGTTGTCAAATTAGGGGACAACACACGTGCATACGAATCAATCTATAAACTTCAATGAAAAGAGGACCAACATCTTAATCGTTAAGAAGAAAGCCTACTACAGAGACACTGACAACTATTTTCATAGTGCAAAACAGGTAATCATGTTCCGTCTCTGAACAGTAAACAGCAGAGTAGACAATCTTTCACGAAGACTCAAAGCGGGTCTGTCACCCATGTGTACGTGTGAACAAACTACACAGACAGCTGTTTCTGGTCACTCCATACGCACATTAACGCCCAGCTATTTGGAAGCTTTCACGAACTCAATATAAAAAGCTCAATGCATCCTAGTAACATGAATACTTGTGTACAATTATTAACCAGCAGATGAAGAAACAAGAAGGAAATGAAAAATAAGGTAAGAAATATATTCCTTTTACTTTCCTGTCAATTTACACATTATTTACCCCATGCCTGTATAAATTCTCTGTCCTTACTAATATTACACATTGCATCCCTTTCGGGATCTCCGTGGTGAAGTGGTCAAGCCGTCTGACTCGGGCTCCGAAGGTTGTATGTTCGATTCCTTCATTTCACGAGTGCATTTTTCGGAGACTACCGAGGGTCGTCGCTGGAGCTACGGAGTTCGTGCTTTGTGCAACGCTGTCTGCGCTGCGGAAAGATACTGAGCATACGGGATAAAAATCCAGTGCAATGCAGTCGACCCTGTCGACATTTAAACTACTTTTTTTTATTGCACCCACTCCCATACGAATCTGGCTACGCCTTGTACTTGTGTCCTTGCCCGAAATGACGTTACTTTACTGTAAGACTAGTTTGTTAGCGTGAATTCACTACATTTTCCTCAATACATCAAAGAAATGTCGCCGCTTTCGATGAGTTAAGTTGCTTTTGGACCTATGAAAGACATATTCCTTGGGTGGGGGTATATATAAGATGACAGGGGAAATTTCATAACGATGAAACAGGCAGTTTTCAAAATAATTGATCGTGAATGACAGCATTAATTTCCGGACAGACTATAACTATCTTGGAACAGTCAGATTATATGATAGGAGATTCCCTGTAGAGAGTTGACCAAGAATAGCCGTCCATCCATCATGTACCATGCCGTTAAGCGTGGGCGGTCATGTTTTGCAATCTCACTCGATCACCAGAGTCGTGGATCAGCTCTGTGTTTCTGTCTCGAGTATGACACGTGGCTAAGCCATCCAGGTATTTACTTCTCGGTCTTCCCCTTGGTCTCTTCCCTTCGAACTTGCCAGTTGTCACAAACTTCTCAAATTCATTTCTTCTTATAACACGTCAAGCAAATTTTGACTGTCTACATCTAATGCCTCTAATTAGTTTACCATCTGCATTTGTTTGGCTGGCTCGGCAGGACTTGGTGGAGTGTTGATGCATGACGGGACGGACGTGGTTGCGGCCTTGTGGGAGCACGTGTACACCTCGGAGGAGCGAATGGATCGCCGTGGTCTTGTAGGAATGTATGCATAAAATTTGGTGGAACTGCGGTAAAGCTGTGAAAGTTTAAACAATATATAATGACACAAAGTAGTGCAGCTTTACATAACAGAGTTACGACACATACAGAACGTTGCGGCGGTTAGCCTT
>JACEFZ010003355.1:10000-50000 GCA_014155875.1 Cepaea nemoralis | reverse complement strand
GAGAGAGAGAGAAAGATTGAGACCAAGAAAGAGAGAAAGAGAGAGAGAAGATTGGAAAAGGGCCTACGACCCGTCACACATGGCATAGGTGGGCACAGAGAAGCACGATTGTTGAGAGAAAGTGAGAGAGAGAGAGAGAGATTGAGAGAGAGAGAGATTGAGAGAGATAGATTGGAAAACAGCCTATGACACTTCACCCATGGCATAGGTAGGCACAGAGACGCACGATTGTTGAGGGAGAATGAGAGAGAGAGAGAGATTGAGAGAGACAGAGAGAGAGAGAGATTGGAAAAGAGCCTACGACATGCCACACATGGCATAGGGGACAGGGTAGAGGATAAGTTGGAGGCCGGACAAGGGTGATATCAGGAGGGTGTGGAAGCAACAGAGTGGGGAGGGGAAATGACTACGATTAGATGAAACTATGTTGGGTGTTGAGGCCGTGTGGTGTTAGGCACCCCATAGTGAATATGAGCCGGTTTTCTGTATTCTTGCGATGTTGCTGACCAGAGGAGCAGGACTGGATGCCAGTGACCTGGACATCGGAAGCACCTTGATGGTTGGCGCTATTGAAGTGGGTGGAGACAGGCTTGCTCTCGTTGGTGTTGATGTCCATCAGATGTTGGCGGAATCTGTCGGCTAGCATGAGACCCGTCTCACACCTTTTGCATATTATGGCGTAAATGATGTTGCGACTGGTGCAGGAAAATTCTTCTGTGATGCGTACATTGCCTTTGGGGAATCGCACTACTGAAGTGTGGATCACATATGGGCAGGTCTTGCATCGAGATCTCAGGCAAGCCTTAGTTCCTAATTGTGAGGGTGGAGGTGGAAATCCCTGTACTCTATTGTGGACGAGTAGGAATGGGGCGGCGAGGTGTGACTAGGGGGTATGGCCGATGATCGACGCTCGGAGGAAAGGCAAGACGGACATATAGTCAGATTGCTACTGGAACTAATAGTGTTGGAACTCTTCGCTGGCTGCTGAGGATGGGGACGGAGCGCTTATGGGAATATCCCGAATGCTGTGATGTCGGTTCCTAAATCAATCAATCAATCATTTGTTTCTTGAAGGACTTGTTCATTGGTTTTTCTCTCTGTCGATGGTATTCTTTGCATTTTCCTCAGATACCACATTCCCACGGCCATCAGATGTTTTTCAGCTTGTCTGCTCATTGTCCACGCCTCACATTCGTACAAAAGTATAGGTTCTATGTAGCACTTCAACACTCTTTTTCTCGTTTCAGTTGACAATATTTTTATTGGACAGTATGTTTTTAATCTTGCAAAAGGCTACCTTCGCCATGGAAATTCTTGTTCTAATTTCTTCAAGGCATCTCCCATCTGATGTTATGACTGTTCCAAGATAACTTACGATTCACTTGTTTAAGAATATGCCCATTTACATGAAGATTACATTGTGGTATTTCCTTCTTCCCAGTAACGACCATAATCTGTGTCTTCTTACAATTCAATTCAAATCCTAGGTTTTCACTGTGTGCAATACCGCATCTACTAAATGCTGCAGGTCCTGTTCATTGTCTGCAATCAAGACTGTATCATCTGTGTCAAGGTCCTGGCAGGACATAACAGAGGACAGAGGACAGACATAGGGACATGGGGTGAGTACGGGGGTAGAACAGTCTAGAAGCTTAGAACAGTAGAGACCGGACTGTACCCTTGAGTGACAGGTTCACCTCGGACAGAATTACGCAGTACGCCTAGCCCCAACCAGGCGAGTGCGAGACAGTTGTGATAGTACGACTTCCCACGGATTGCACGAGGGTCCAGTACCTCGTGACCACCGGACGGTAGAGGAGAAGTCAGACGGGCGTTTGGACACGACTGAGAGAGGATGCATGACTTAGTGGAGAAACAGAATAGACTTACACTTAGACTTCAGTGCAAATGAATGTGACAGCTACTAGACGTGTGTTTGTGTGCAAAGCTTGATACGAGTGCGCTTAGCTGTGATAAAAGCGTGAGGATCGTGTGAGAATATTGAGAGAATTGGTGCGAGAGCAAGTATCGAAGTGATATTGATTCGTTTATGTGATACTGTTGTAATCTTGTGATATTTAAATGGTGAGGTTTGTAAATAAATATGCCTAATATATTTATGCGTTTATGCCTCATCTGTGCTCGTACCCTCTGCCTGTATGAACCCATCTTCTAACCCCTTGAGACGTTGACAGGCTGGTTATGGGGGATCAAGTCCGTTTTGGCGAGTCCCAAGACAGTTAATTACGACAATTAAAATTAAACAGCAACGTAGGAAATACTGTGACAGTTCTTGGACTAGCCAAGTAAAAATTGATAAGCTTACACACCACACGACAACTACAATTTAACAGTTTTATAAGTAATTGTCTTTACTCCACTCTACAGCTAGTTATCGAATATTCTCTCTCAACACAGACATAACAATGGCACGACTTCACGACGATACTAATGTTTTTCTTTCCCACAACAGGTTGATTTAATATATTTTTGCTGCAAAATTACGGTATAACAGTGGCCTAAAACGTCAAGTACAGAAGTCAGTGATAGTGCTGGAGCAACTCTTCGGAAATCAGCTAAGTTAAAGTTTATTTCTTTGATTGTGATCCTAAATAGTCACTCATTTTCTTTTTGACGCATGTAAATTTGTGTACCATTTTTGTAATACTACAAAAGGAAACATAATCTGCTTGTGTACGGCACAATTTTTGTTAGGGGAGATAATTTTTTTGTATACAACTAAGAATTTTGTAAAATTCTAAAATGTCGACTTTAGAAAAGTGTATCGAGTTAGGGGAAAAACTAGGATACACAGGAGATAAGCTAGCTGAATGGAGTGAAAAGAAACAATGTAGAAAATTTGGTAAGAGAAGAGAAAGAGCAAGAACGACAGGAAGAGCTTTAGAACGTGAACAAAAGAAATTAGAAATTGAAGCAGCTAACAAAAAGTTAGAAACTGAAGCAGCTAACAAAAGTTAGAAACTGAAAACAGCTAACAGAAAGTTAGAATTAGAAACAGCAGTAGCTAACAAAAAGTTAGAAATGGAAGCAGCTAACAAAAAAAAAACTAGAAATAGAAGAAGCCATCAGACAGAAAGAAATAGAATTAGAAGCTAAGAAAATTTAGTCAGAAACACAAATGAGAGTAAGACAACTAGAAATAGACTCTGAGTACAAATTTCAAGTATTAAGCTAAAGAGTAAGGAAGAAGAACAAAGTTCAAAAAGTTCCAGGGAATTGTAAAACCCTTTTGTTCTTGGGACTCTATTAGTGCCTGGACGGAGAACTTGGGAACCATATTAGGTTACCACGAGGTTCCCAAAGCAAATTGGGCCATTATATATATATATGCGAAACTTAGTTCTGGAGCCATTGAAAGTAGTAGAAACTATACCTCAAGAGTTGAGGACAGATTATGAGTACATCAAACATAGAGTAATGCAACATTTTTCACTAGATGCTGCTGGATATCAGTTACAATTCTGTAAGTTATGCTCTAAAGCTAATCAAACGTTCATAGATTATGTTTCAACAGTGCAGGACACATTCGGTAAGTGGATTAGCTCAGCTAAAGTTGAGAAAAGCTTTGACAAATTGAAAGATTTAATGATCATAAATAAAATCATAACATCCATACCTACATCCTTTGCCAAATTTCTGCAGCAAAGTGATTGTCAGACGATTCATGAAATCGAACAGAAAGGATCCGCATTTTCACAGCGTAAGAGGGATATTTTTACCTTAATGATAGTCAGAATACGAAGAAGCAGCTGCTATGAACATCAAACAATCAAAAGCATTTGAATTATAAGAAATAAGCCTAAAGATAAAGTATTCACATGCAATTGCTGCAAACTATCACATGACCAATACTCGATGTGTGATAAAAATCCGAACTATAGACATCACCTTGAAATGATGGGGGAAAAAAGCAGAGAACAAAGCGTACTGACTAAAGAAGAGCAGTTAAGTGGGTTCTTTTGCAGGGCATTTGGGCATTATTCCCTCTAATTGTGAGGGTCATCGCATGATAAAAGAGACAAATGCTGCTCTGATTGACACACTTCAAGTGAGAGTGAAGATTAAAGCGAGAGTGAAAGTCAACATCAAGAGGTAAATGCCTTAGAAGTCATTGATATATTTAATTACGATCACTGTAACACCTTGTAGTAAGTTTCAAGCAGATGGGATCTTAAATTGGTGGCATTCCGTCCCATTAGCACATGATAGTGCTAATGCCGCATTGTCGTCAAAAAAGCAAACTTGATTTTCATAAAGGTTTTGTAAATAACCAGCCATGCCGAATTATTCGCACTAGCGGAGCAACCCTGATCGGGGGTCAGAAAAACATTTGTACGTGACATTGACTATACAGGAAACTTTATCGCCTGTCGCACACTCGCAGGGAATATTAAAAATACCCCCTGGCAATGGCAGAAATTCACACACCTTTCTTGTCAGGGCGAGTAAGTTGTGCAGTATTAGATACCCATGTGGCAGACTTAATTATTGGAAATCTTCCCGATGTCAAAAACTGTTCCAACAAAGACATCAAAATTTGGAACGAACTCATATGTAACATTAAAGCAGTAACAAAACCGACTGCAACTGAACAAAATTATGAATACCAAAAAGAAAAGGTACAAGTAAACCTCCAAGGGAGACTATCAATGACCAAAACTATACGAGAAACAAATGGTTTCCATTATACTTGTTCCGTCCAAGTTTATCAGGTCAAAGTGACTTATACAATAGTCATCAATACTGCTGACAAAACTACAAAAGTTGTCACCATTGCCAAAGTAAGATCGCAAGACAGCAACCATGCATACAAACAGTATGCAAACAAAACAAACGATTTAACTTAAGACGAGGACTAAATGTTCCTACTCCCACAGATAAACAAACCGGTTTATCAAAAACAAGTAACAGAGAACGATTGTCCTCAACACTCAACAGCAGGGAAACAATTGACAAGATCAAAACAGAGTTATGAACCCACCAGTTCTACTGACAGCGACAACAACACTTTCTCTAAGAGACACAACACAACCGACAGATCTAAACACCAAAAATCACCAAAGTGTAGAATTGACTTTGTTTAGACTACTTTCAATAATGCTATTAATAACTACACTAACAAACAGCACTGCTTATACATCAAAAGTTATCCTGTTGACAAATGAGTTTTCGGTGATACTTAAAACCTTACTGCTAAATCAGGCAACACCATTTCATACTGAAATTTCAAATACCACCATGATTTCTATTTATTCTTACTGGCGCAAAATTGTTAATGTATTCGCAATGTGTAAAATTCCATATATAAATCTGTACCATTTGACGAAGAGATGCAATCGACAGGACTGGCCTATCAGATATTCAAAACTGTTGCCATCGGCTTGGTCGGATCTCTAAGCTACATATTATATTATAGAAATAGATGTATTTTCAACTTAATGTATTTCTATAGTAAATTCACATCCACTCTTACAGTTGCCATTAATTTTGTTCTATATTCAATTATGGAATCTTGGATAAAGATATTTTGTAAGAGTGTCTACTTAGGACGATGCAATCAAGAAATTGAAGTTAATTTTTTTTCAATCCACCCATTCTTCGTCTTCCAGATAAAATTACTCCATTTATTTTGAAACAGATGCCAGCACTGCCACCATAGCAGGGGGTACTCATGCAGAAACATGAGGTCACCGACCATCCAGTCGTCTACGTCAGCAGGAAGCTAAAGCCAGCCGAACAACGCTATAGTATTGCGGAACTGGAAGGACTGAGTGTGGTCTATTGTGTCCTTAAATTATCCAAATATCTCAGAGGCACCCACTTCTTATCCAAACCGACAACTCACCTTTACTGGTGATCAAGCAAGGGACACCCAAAAATAACAGAATTGCTCGTTGGGTCCTATTGCTTCAAGATTTCTCCTATGACATCAACACATTAAGGGAGCTAAAAATATGTTACCAGATCTCTTAACGAGAATGCCAGATCCACCAGTCGAATAAAACACCGACCTCTCTGCCCGATCTTACGAACTGTAATATTTTATTCGGATGCCTAAACCGAGAGCAGTAGTTCAAATCCATCAGAACCTTGTTACAAAGTTTCTTTAAACCATCGAATATTTGAAACATAACATTTCTGCTAGGAACACGCGACGAACTTTCGACAGTATTCATCTACACTCTTCATCGAGGACGGAATCATCTAATTAGTTAGTTATATTAAATGTTGTTTTCAAATGTATGTTGTAAATATAATGCATATATCGCATTTGTAAAAATTGTTCCTTTCGTAAATCACTGCCGACACTTTTTCGCATTGGCGAAAATGTACAAAACCTAATATTCAATTTCACTTATATTTTAACAAGAAGAAAGAATTAATTTTTGAATGAAAGGTGTATGAAAGGCAGCGTACATGTATTAAAACAAGGGAATGTGAGATAGCTACAAATTGTACGCGCCAATTTTATTCTTGTATATTGTATGCGTCTTTCGCAACCCATGTGAATTGTGCCAGTTTTAGATATCTGTAATTACTACACTACACCATTAGCTTATGAATCTAAGAATCATAGCTCGAAGATCTATCTCATGAATTACACATCTACTGTAATTCGTAACTTCGGAAATTCTAGCTTTTGACATTTAGAAAACTTAAGACAGCACACACTATAACACACACACATAGTACAAATAATACACACACCAGTGTAAATATATTACTCAAATACTCCACAAAAACAGATAAAGTACACAAACTTTTATAGTAGAGCAACGGGAGAGTAGTCAACACTTACAAGACAACAAGGGACATAAGTAATTTCTAGATGGAAACCAGTGATATTTATTAGATACATGGCCAACATACGGGAGTAAAAACAATGTTATAATTTTACATATTTGGGACAATGGGTTGCAAGCATTCTAATGGGGCCACGGAAAATTTTCCTTGATGAACTTCTGCAAAAAGAGCCCATTGTACATGGCATCATTTTGGATGTCTGAGAAGGATGCATTTGTGGGCGATCGTCTACAATATGAGACATTTGTTACTTCGGTCTGGATAGTCCTGATATATTAAGATTGGCGAGAGTTGAGACTCGTTGACAACCACCCAAATTGGTAGTACAAGAATAGCATTAGATGGCTAGTGCTTCGAGAGATATCAGACAGTTGCCACCTACTATATTACCACCCTTAACCTATAGATCTCATGAAAAGACTAATTACTTCCCTTTAGGCCCTTGACAGAATTAGTGCAGACTAATTAAACAAATACAACACTGTGGCACTAAGAGTGGCCACTAAGAGTGCCTCATGGAAGGGAGGAGGGGGAGTATGTCAAGGTCCTGACAGGACATAACAGAGGACCGACATAAGGACATGGGGTGATTACGTGGGTAGAACAGTCTATAAGCTTAGGAAAGTAGAGACCGGACTGTACCCTTGAGTGACAGGTTCACCTCGGACAGAATTACGCAGTACGCCTAGCCCCAACCAGGCGAGTGCGAGACAGTTGTGATAGTACGACTTCCCACGGATTGCACGAGGGTCCAGTACCTCGTGACCACCGGACGGTAGAGGAGAAGTCAGACGGGCGTTTGGACACGACTGAGAGAGGATGCATGACTTAGTGGAGAAACAGAATAGACTTACACTTAGACTTCAGTGCAAATGAATGTGACAGCTACTAGACGTGTGTTTGTGTGCAAAGCTTGATACGAGTGCGCTTAGCTGTGATAAGAGCGCGAGGATCGTGTGAGAATATTGAGAGAATTGGTGCGAGAGCAAGTATCGAAGTGATATTGATTCGTTTATGTGATACTGTTGTAATCTTGTGATATTTAAATGGTGAGGTTTGTAAATAAATATGCCTAATATATTTATGCGTTTATGCCTCATCTGTGCTCGTACCCTCTGCCTGTATGAACCCATCTTCTAACCCCTTGAGACGTTGACAGGCTGGTTATGGGGGATCAAGTCCGTTTTGGCGAGTCCCAAGACAGTTAATTACGACAATTAAAATTAAACAGTAACGTAGAAATACTGTGACAGTTCTTGGACTAGCCAAGTAAAATTGATAAGCTTACACACCACACGACAACTACAATTTAACAGTTTTATAAGTAATTGTCTTTACTCCACTCTACAGCTAGTTATCGAATATTCTCTCTCAACACAGACATAACAATGGCACGACTTCACGACGATACTAATGTTTTTCTTTCCCACAACAGGTTGATTTAATATATTTTTGCTGCAAAATTACGGTATAACAGTGGCCTAAAACGTCAAGTACAGAAGTCAGTGATAGTGCTGGAGCAACTCTTCGGAAATCAGCTAAGTTAAAGTTTATTTCTTTGATTGTGATCCTAAATAGTCACTCATTTTCTTTTTGACGCATGTAAATTTGTGTACCATTTTTGTAATACTACAAAAGGAAACATAATCTGCTTGTGTACGGCACAATTTTTGTTAGGGGAGATAATTTTTTTGTATACAACTAAGAATTTTGTAAAATTCTAAAATGTCGACTTTAGAAAAGTGTATCGAGTTAGGGGAAAAACTAGGATACACAGGAGATAAGCTAGCTGAATGGAGTGAAAAGAAACATGTAGAAAATTTGGTAAGAGAAGAGAAAGAGCAAGAACGACAGGAAAGAGCTTTAGAACGTGAACAAAAGAAATTAGAAATTGAAGCAGCTAACAAAAAGTTAGAAACTGAAGCAGCTAACAAAAAGTTAGAAACTGAAACAGCTAACAGAAAGTTAGAATTAGAAACAGCAGTAGCTAACAAAAAGTTAGAAATGGAAGCAGCTAACCAAAAAAAAAAAACTAGAAATAGAAGAAGCCATCAGACAGAAAGAAATAGAATTAGAAGCTAAGAAAATTTAGTCAGAAACACAAATGAGAGTAAGACAACTAGAAATAGACTCTGAGGTACAAATTTCAAGTATTAAGCTAAAGAGTAAGGAAGAAGAACAAAAGTTCAAAAAGTTCCAGGGAATTGTAAAACCCTTTTGTTCTTGGGACTCTATTAGTGCCTGGACGGAGAACTTGGGAACCATATTAGGTTACCACGAGGTTCCCAAAGCAAATTGGGCCATTATATATATATATGCGAAACTTAGTTCTGGAGCCATTGAAAGTAGTAGAAACTATACCTCAAGAGTTGAGGACAGATTATGAGTACATCAAACATAGAGTAATGCAACATTTTTCACTAGATGCTGCTGGATATCAGTTACAATTCTGTAAGTTATGCCCTAAAGCTAATCAAACGTTCATAGATTATGTTTCAACAGTGCAGGACACATTCGGTAAGTGGATTAGCTCAGCTAAAGTTGAGAAAAGCTTTGACAAATTGAAAGATTTAATGATCATAAATAAAATCATAACATCCATACCTACATCCTTTGCCAAATTTCTGCAGCAAAGTGATTGTCAGACGATTCATGAAATCGAACAGAAAGGATCCGCATTTTTCACAGCGAAGATGGATATTTTTACCTTAAATGATAGTCAGAACGAAGAAGCAGCTGCTATGAACATCAAACAATCAAAAGCATTTGATTATAGAAATAAGCCTAAAGTAAAGTATTCACCATGCAATTGCTGCAAACTATCACATGACCAATACTCGATGTGTGATAAAAATCCGAACTATAGACATCACCTTGAAATGATGGGGAAAAAGCAGAGAACAAAGCGTACTGACTAAAGAAGAGCAGTTAAGTGGGTTCTTTTGCAGGGCATTTGGGCATTATTCCTCTAATTGTGAGGGTCATCGCATGATAAAAGAGACAAATGCTGCTCTGATTGACACCACTTCAAGTGAGAGTGAAGATTAAAGCGAGAGTGAAAGTCAACATCAAGAGGTAAATGCCTTAGAAGTCATTGATATATTTAATTACGATCACTGTAACACCTGTAGTAAGTTTCAAGCAGATGGGATCTTAAATTGTGGCCATTCCGTCCCACTAGCACATGATAGTGCTAATGCCGCATTGTCGTCAAAAAGCACACTTGATTTTCATAAAGGTTTTGTAAATAACCAGCCATGCCGAATTATTCGCACTAGCGGAGCAACCCTGATCGGGGTCAGAAAAACATTTGTACGTGACATTGACTATACAGGAAACTTTATCGCCTGTCGCACACTCGCAGGGAATATTGAAAAATACCCCCTGGCAATGGCAGAAATTCACACACCTTTCTTGTCAGGGCGAGTAAGTTGTGCAGTATTAGATAACCCATGTGCAGACTTAATTATTGGAAATCTTCCCGATGTCAAAAACTGTTCCAACAAAGACATCAAAATTTGGGAACGAACTCATTGTAACATTAAAGCAGTAACAAAACCGACTGCAACTGAACAAAATTATGAATACCAAAAAGAAAAGGTACAAGTAAAAACTCCAAGGGAGACTATCAATGACAAAACTATACGAGAAACAAATGGTTTCCATTATACTTGTTCCGTCCAAGTTTATCAGGTCAAAGTGACTTATACAATAGTCATCAATACTGCTGACAAACCTACAAAAGTTGTCACCATTGCCAAAGTAAGATCGCAAGACAGCAACCATGCATACAAACAGTATGCAAACAAAACAAACGATTAACTTAAGACGAGGACTAAATGTCCTACTCCCACAGATAAACAAACCGGTTTATTCAAAAACAGTAACAGAGAACGATTGTCCTCAACACTCAACAGCAGGGAAACAATTGACAAGATCAAAACAGAGTTAGAACCCACCAGTTCTACTGACAGCGACAACAACACTTTCTCTAAGAGACACAACACAACCGACAGATCTAAACACCAAAAATCACCAAAGTGTAGAATTGACTTGTTTAGACTACTTTCAATACTGCTATTAATAACTACACTAACAACAGCACTGCTTATACATCAAAAGTTATCCTGTTGACAAATGAGTTTTCGGTGATACTTAAAACCTTACTGATAAATCAGGCAACACCATTTCATACTGAAATTTCAAATACCACCATGATTTCTATTTATTCTTACTGGCGCAAAATTGTTAATGTATTCGCAATGTGTAAAATTCCATATATAAATCTGTACCATTTGACGAAGAGATGCAATCGACAGGACTGGCCTATCAGATATTCAAAACTGTTGCCATCGGCTTGGTCGGATCTCTAAGCTACATATTATATTATAGAAATAGATGTATTTTCAACTTAATGTATTTCTATAGTAAATTCACATCCACTCTTACAGTTGCCATTAATTTTGTTCTATATTCAATTATGGAATCTTGGATAAAGATATTTTGTAAGAGTGTCTACTTAGACGATGCAATCAAGAAATTGAAGTTAATTTTTTTTCAAATCCACCCATTCTTCGTCTTCCAGATAAAATTACTCCATTTATTTTGAAAACAGATGCCAGCACTGCCACCATAGCAGGGGTACTCATGCAGAAACATGAGGTCACCGACCATCCAGTCGTCTACGTCAGCAGGAAGCTAAAGCCAGCCGAACAACGCTATAGTATTGCGGAACTGGAAGGACTGAGTGTGGTCTATTGTGTCCTTAAATTATCCAAATATCTCAGAGGCACCCACTTTCTTATCCAAACCGACAACTCACCTTTACTGGTGATCAAGCAAGGGACACCCAAAAATAACAGAATTGCTCGTTGGGTCCTATTGCTTCAAGATTTCTCCTATGACATCAACACATTAAGGGAGCTAAAAATATGTTACCAGATCTCTTAACGAGAATGCCAGATCCACCAGTCGAATAAAACACCGACCTCTCTGCCCGATCTTACGAACTGTGATATTTTATTCGGATGCCTAAACCCGAGAGCAGTAGTTCAAATCCATCAGAACCTTGTTACAAAGTTTCTTTAAAACCATCGAATATTTGAAACATAACATTTCTGCTAGGAACACGCGACGAACTTTCGACAGTATTCATCTACACTCTTCATCGAGGACGGAATCATCTAATTAGTTAGTTATATTAAATGTTGTTTTCAAATGTATGTTGTAAATATAATGCATATATCGCATTTGTAAAAATTGTTCCTTTCGTAAATCACTGCCGACACTTTTTCGCATTGGCGAAAATGTACAAAACCTAATATTCAATTTCACTTATATTTTAACAAGAAGAAAGAATTAATTTTTGAATGAAAGGTGTATGAAAGGCAGCGTACATGTATTAAAACAAGGGAATGTGAGATAGCTACAAATTGTACGCGCCAATTTTATTCTTGTATATTGTATGCGTCTTTCGCAACCCATGTGAATTGTGCCAGTTTTAGATATCTGTAATTACTACACTACACCATTAGCTTATGAATCTAAGAATCATAGCTCGAAGATCTATCTCATGAATTACACATATACTGTAATTCGTAACTTCGGAAATTCTAGCTTTTGACATTTAGAAAACTTAAGACAGCACACACTATAACACACACACATAGTACAAATAATACACACACCAGTGTAAATATATTACTCAAATACTCCACAAAAACAGATAAAGTACACAAACTTTTATAGTAGAGCAACGGGAGAGTAGTCAACACTTACAAGACAACAAGGGACATAAGTAATTTCTAGATGGAAACCAGTGATATTTATTAGATACATGGCCAACATACGGGAGTAAAAACAATGTTATAATTTTACATATTTGGGACAATGGGTTGCAAGCATTCTTAATGGGGCCACGGAAAATTTTCCTTGATGAACTTCTGCAAAAAGAGCCCATTGTACATGGCATCATTTTGGATGTCTGAGAAGGATGCATTTGTGGGCGATCGTCTACAATATGAGACATTTGTTACTTCGGTCTGGATAGTCCTGATATATTAAGATTGGCGAGAGTTTGAGACTCGTTGACAACCACCCAAATTGGTAGTACAAGAATAGCATTAGATGGCTAGTGCTTCGAGAGATATCAGACAGTTGCCACCTACTATATTACCACCCTTAACCTATAGATCTCATGAAAAGACTAATTACTTCCCTTTAGGCCCTTGACAGAATTAGTGCAGACTAATTAAACAAATACAACACTGTGGCACTAAGAGTGGCCACTAAGAGTGCCTCATGGAAGGGAGGAGGGGGAGTATGTCAAGGTCCTGACAGGACATAACAGAGGACCGACATAAGGACATGGGGTGATTACGTGGGTAGAACAGTCTATAAGCTTAGGAAAGTAGAGACCGGACCCTTGAGTGACAGGTTCACCTCGGACAGAATTACGCAGTACGCCTAGCCCCAACCAGGCGAGTGCGAGACAGACGTGACTGTACGACTTCCCACGGATTGCACGAGGGTCCAGTACTTCGTGACCACCGGACGGTAGAGGAGAAGTCAGACGGGCGTTTGGACACGACTGAGAGAAGATGCATGACTGAGTGGAGAGACAGAATAGACTTACACTTAGACTTCAGGGCAAATGAATGTGACCGCTACTAGACGTGTGTTTGTGTGCAAAGCTTGATACGAGTGCGCTTAGCTGTGATAAGAGCGCGAGGATCGTGTGAGAATATTGAGAGAATTGGTGCGAGAGCAAGTATCGAAGTGATATTGATTCGTTTATGTGATACTGTTGTAATCTTGTGATATTTAAATGATGAGGTTTGTAAATAAATATGCCTAATATATTTATGCGTTTATGCCTCATCTGTGCTCCCACCATCTGCCTGTCTGAACCCATCTTCTATTCCCTTTAGATGTTGACAGTCTGCGTATCTAATATTATTGATGCATCTTCCCCCGATGTTGATTCCTTCCATATCTTTTATATTTCTGAAAATATGTTCACTCTACAGGGAAAACAGATCTGGAGACATTACACATTCCTGTCTCACACCTCTCTTAAAAGGCTGATATTGACCTGCTTCTTTATCAATTCTTATGACAGCTTGTTGTTACCAATATATGTTTTTTTTTACAAGTCTAAGGTCTTTCCCCTCAGTTTGTAGATCTTCAAGCATCCGTATCATGTCGACATGTCTCACTTTATCGAACGCTAGTGTGTAGTCATTAAGCAAAGATGTAGATCTTTGTTTACTTGTATAGAACATTCAATTACTGTTCTCAGTATATACATAGCATTTGCTGTACCCTTGCTTTCTACAAACCAACATTGTTCTTCTCCTATTTCAGGTTGTATTTTCTTCCTAACTCTTTGCATGATAATTCTTAGCAAAATCTTCGTGATGTGACTCATTATACTTAGTGTTCGATGTTGATCACATTCCAAGGATCCTGATTTCTTAAGGATTGCAATAAATACAAAGTTACATAATTCATGAGGTATATTCCCAGTATCATATATTGTATTCAGCAGTCTGGTAACATTATCTATTCCATATTCTTCTAAAGCAATAATAATTTCTGTTGTGATGCTATCTAAACCGGAGGTCTTACACGCTTTCATATGGTTAAAAGCATTCTGAATCTCCATCTTCAAAATTTATGTTCCTTCCTTATTATTTTGAATATAATACTGTTCTTCTCTGTTATCATCATAAAGTTTTTCAGATAATCTGAGTATACATGTAAAATCTGATCATTTTCTATTATGATTATTCCATCTTTTGTCTTTAGGCAGCCTGCTGCCTATCTGAGCACAACTGATTGAATTCTTCAACATTTCCCATTGATCATCCACATCTTTAAATAGGATCACTAGATCAGACAATATATCAAATTTGTTCTTTGCTTCTATGTTACAATTATCTTGTATTTCTCTGTCAGTTTTCAATTTGCACAAATCATATTTAGGGTTTCCTTTTGTATACTTGACTTTCTTTAACTTTACCCTTAATGTTCCTGTGATTAATCTGTAATCACTTTAACAGTCTGCATTGGGGACTGTTTTTATAGCTGTTAACGCATTTCGAAACCTTCTGCTAATCAGGATGTAATCTATCTGGTATTTAAACCTGCTATATCGACTACTCCATGTCCATAATCTTCTAGGACGCTATTTAAACCAGGTGTTTCCTACAATCATTTCTTGTTCTTTTGTCTTTCTACAATTCTGCATCCTCTTTCGTTTCGCTCTCCCAAACCATGGTTGCTAACACTGCATCCCTCTCTTGGCCTGCCTATTTCACATCAGAGGAAAAGTAACACTAATACGTCTGGAACAAGACTAACTGCAGAATCTGACGGAGCATTAAAGCAATACACTAACTGTCCGCCTGTCGGAGCTTCGACCCTAAAGCAGTTGCCGACCAAGGCCTAGAGCCTGGTCTGCCCTGCCGTGACATTTAGTCTTTAGGTTGCATTTCCTCGCACTAGGGTAAAGCTTGTATCCTCCCAATTGCGCTCCTCCACCCGAAGCCGTTTTCACAATGTGGGGTGTCGGGTTTGGTGAGCACCGCCCAACATTCGGCGCTAACAGAAAGCAGGTAGTTACAGTCTATTGTCATACGGTAGCTCAGTCATATCAGACTGAGACCTGGCTTTACTACTCAGATTATTTCCGGTATCGGTTGGCTGGACTTAGAACTGTGGTTTAATGTAAAGCAAAATATGTTTCCATCTGGGATTTGAACACACGACCACATGTGGGGCAGACACGCCTGCACCACCAAGGATCGAACCACACTATGACAAGGACTTCAGTGTTCTAGCCACGTTTATGATGACGACTATATGCTGGCGTATTCCCGCACCACCGGGGACCCAGCCACACTAGGACAAGGACATCAGTGTTCTTGTCACGTTTATGATGACGATTACAAGCTGTTAAATCCCCGCACCACCAACGAACATACATCACTAGACGAGGACAGAGAGAGAGAGAGAGAGAGAGAGAGAGAGAGAGAGAGAGAGAGAGAGAGAGAGAGAGAGAGAGAGCTGTGTCCTTGACACGAATATTATGACCCCTAAACTGATGCATTCCCGCACCAAAACTCATTATTTTTCACGTGCGGTTTATCAATTCAAATGATAAGTAATTATGAATGCAATATGATGTAATGTGAGGACATTGCATTGTGATCGTTAGGTACAAAACAATATCAAAGTGTATGTCTACTTTTGTGTAAGTGAATTGATTCTCTTACAACTATTGGAGAACAGTGTGATGACAGATACAGAAAATAACAAAAGACATACAGGCAGAATAACAGACAAAATAAGTTTGCAATGGCATCAAGACGGTCTTCTTATAGAAATGTACACCAGGTCACATGACTGTTTTCTTGTTTATCTTCCAGCCCCAAAGTAAGTAGGTCAGTAAATCAGCTATTACACTCAAACAGAAAGGCAATACATAGCAGACATCATCATCATGCACCATGCCGATAAGCGTAGGTGTCAACAACTCATGTGTCAGGCATCATCGGATTACTTCTCCCACACCACACAAAAAACTTGCAAGTCGTGTGAGAGGAAATAAATGGTACATTTTATTGCCGTCGGCTCTTTACAAGTATATAACAGTCGCTATCAAACCACACACAAAGCCACAGCATTGCCTATCACTAGTTTTCTAAACTCTAATGCTATTTCTATCTATTTGGCTACACAAAACTCCTATCAACGCTACACGAGGTGCTCCCATCAATGTCAGTCCCCAGTCTGACTAGTTGGCTCGCGTGGTCACACACCACGCGGAAGGACCTTGATGTGTCCTTCGGCTTTCTGCGTGCCGTTCCACTTGGCACGCTGACATTAGCTGTCTTTGGTTGAGTGGCAATCGTGGCGATCCCGTATGCGTGATTCCAGAGTGCTAGCTATCTGTTCAAGGTCTCCGTGTCTCTTGAGAGAACTAGTTAATAGTCCCCCATTCTATCACCTACCCCGCCCTTATATCGGGGCACTGCATCACCGCTATCTATTTGAGGTTGACCACTCCTCTCGGTGGTGTTCTATCTTGAGGCAGACCTCCGGCCCTTATGTCGCAGTCTTTGACACACACCCTCCCCTCCTGTGTTGCGTCATCAACTTTGCGTTATTGGTTGTGACGCAAGAGGTTTCTAAAGAAATTAGTGTATCTAATTTTTGTCAAAGACTGTAGATAACCTGGCTTTGGGTAACTCCATAGACTTCTACTGACTATTGTCACAATGTAGTATCACTTTACTTGGCTCCTGGCAATCGCCACAAACTTGTCTGGTTGGCGTGAGCCCTATTCTCAATCGCAATATTATATTAATTAGAGGTATGTCTGAACCGGACCGTTGTCTTATAAGACCTGCCCTCCAATAGTAAATTAACTTACTACCCATACAAAGTTGACTTTATTAGGGTCAACACATGAATTGCTTCATGTCCCCCCTATAATATTAAACAACCATTACCCAAGCTGTGTGCGACAGGCTTTACCTATCTCGCTTCCGCGTGTAAAGTTATATTTCACTGTTAAGTTAGCGTTTCGTTGTCTATTATGTCCCCTGACCCGGAGTTATCTCCCTTTGATCTATAAAATATGTATGCAATTTATATGTTTGTTTTTCTGGTTGTTTGCATGTTTGGATGTAATTAATAATATAATCTACCTTCTAACATGTGTATCTAACTATCATGTGTATGTAAGTTAGTTTTCAAGTGCCATAATTCGGTTACATGTGGCCACAAACAAGTGTATAACACTAATTCGTGACTACGTTTCCGTCTTATGAGACTTAAAATACTTTATCTAAGATCTAAACTAAACTACACACAACACATCCATCACAGCACAATTCTAACATTGAAAGCAAACACTTGACGCAGACAACATATAAAAAGCCGCGTTGAGCGGCAGAAAAATCCGCTGACCGATCTCTCTCTCTCTCTCTTGTATAATTTACATTCGCTCTCACTTTCACACTTCTGTCACACATCTTTCACCCTCCCAATTATTTAAAAACCTTGGAGTGACACTGTACACGTTTGGCTCAGTTTGAGAAAGTTGAGCTGAATGACTGTGCGTAAATCGCTGCACGAGTCATGTATATACAACATATTTACATGTAAGAGCAAAGGGTTGATGGTTTATACCCTTGGTCTTATGACCAACTATATTTTACTGTAATAATACTCTAACTACTGACATACTAATACTACTACTATAAATGTGTATTTAATGTGTTAACTATTTTAATCTATTTTGTCACATTAATGCTAAGATATGCTTCCATTAATCCTAATATTTATCTAATTTAAGGGATGTAATCTAACTTATTTAAAATGAAGTTGATGTGAGATGAGTTATGTACCTTTGTGAAATGGGTAATGTAAAATCTAATGAATTATGTACCTTTCTAACATGGGTAATTTGAGATATGAAAAAATTATAACTGATGTTTTTAAATGAGAAACTATATGATTGATATTCTTAGTCTAAATGGTGTAAATGACGTATATTTAATTGTCTAATATTTTTATCCTATTATGGTGTAAATTAATCATAATAATAACTGATCATGTTTGTTAAATGGAATGGTTCATTAAGATGGGATGAAATCAACTTAAATGAAACAAAGTTGAATGTAATAAACTAAATGGTACTATTCCTATCTAAACTACTATCTCTTCTATTTTTAAGGTAAGTAAGTGGGTAAGATAATGATTTATGTAAACTACTAAAAAAAATGAAAACTACATTATTTACTAACTCTAAGTGTAAATTACAGTTACCTATTCTACCTATAATTTATCATACTATTAAAATATTATAATACATATCACAATAAGTATTTATATACATAGTATTCAAATACCCCAGGTTAGTTGTTGCCCCAATGTTCAGAAATTGCTTTCATTGGCATACTATATAATTACACTTGTCCTGTGTATATTAAATACAATACACAGTCATACTTGTGTCCTATGGGTATGGCACCTGTAGAGTTCGCTTGTGTCGTAGACCAGTATTTTTTTAGTGTCTGTATTTATGGACCGTTCTGACACTGTTTTTCTCTGTTTAACACAAATGATTCACCGGACACATATGGAGCTTAGTAAATAACGAGCTGTTCCAGTTCACACGGTGATATATTTGTTTTTCGGAGTACAGTTCTTCTTTTGATGTCTACGGACACATGGTAGATCACTGTTCTTAGTACCTAGTTTAGCACATACTGTCTATGTATTCATACAATATTTTACATAGAATATTATACTGTACTATTTTAACAATTATTACTCTACACACTTATGTGGAATCTCTGGTATTTCTACCTCAGATGGTCGACTAAGGGTATTAGCCAGAATGTTGTCCTTACCCTTAATATGCTCTATACTAAAAGTATAGTTTTGTAGAATAAGCGACCACCTGTATATCCGGTCATTCCGATGCACACCACTTTGTATGACCGTGATTGGGGAGTTGTCAGTCTGGACAATGAAGTGAACACCCGCCAGAAATCGATGGAGCTTCCTCACCGCATAGATGACGCTTAGGGCTTCCAACTCTGATATGGAATATCTGGACTCAGCAGGTGTGATCTTACGGCTCACGTAGCAAATCGGGTGGAAGATGCCATCATAAAATTGGCCCTAGTACTGCAGCGATGGAGATTCTGCTGGCATCTGTCCTAAGATAATAAACGAGCCTAGGATTAGGCAAGCGGAGGATTGGTACATTACTAAACAGGATTTTCAATTTTGACAATGCAGAAATTAATAATGCATCTTTGACATCCAATTTTACAGATGCTTTTAAAACATTGGAAAATACACTTGTAATTTCCGCTAAATTTGGTATGAATTTGCTATAGTAATTTACTAACCCCAAAAGGCTTCTGACCTGCTTCTTTGTGGTAGGCATGGTCAGATTCATAATTTTTGTAATAATTCTATTGTCAGTCTTAAGTTGACCTTGTGAAATGACATGACCCAAAAAGTCAATTTCTTTTAGGCCCAATTCAACTTTGCTCGGTTTGACAGTGAGACCGAAGAGTCGCAACCTATCAAAGACATGTCTTAGTTTCAGTAAGTGTGTTGTCCAGTCATCAGTATGGACACATATATCATCTATATAAGTCACTGTATTCGTCACTCTATGCAGTAGATCTCTAGTTAAGCGTACGAAAGTGGCAGGAGCATTTCGAAGTCCGAAAGGAAGAAAACGCCACTCGTAAAGTCCTAAAGGAGTTGAAAAAGCAGTAAGATGAATGGATTGAGTCTGCATAGGGACCTGCCAATATCCCTTAGTAAGATCTAATTTAGAAAAGATTTTGGAGGTGGACATGTCAAGGATAAGATCTTCGCAGGAAGGAATTTGTTCTGCGTCGATCTTAGTGACGTTGTTGAGTTTTCGATAGTCCACACACAGACGAATTGTGGAGTCTTTTTTCTTAACTAGGACGATTGGAAAGGAGTACTCAGATGTAGATTTCTGGATGATCCCACTAGCTTCTAAATTAAGAATTTCCTTATTTAAACTTTCTCTATAGCTGAGTGGGATAGAGTACGGCCTGCATTTAATAGGCTTAGAGTCCGAAAGAAGAATGGAGTGCTCGATTCTGTCCGTCCTACCTGGAATGTCAGAAAATATGTCTTTGTACTCTGTCACTAATTGTACTAATTGTCGTCGTTGACTGTCTGTTAGTCCCTGTTCTATCTGTATGCTATCCATTGTCGCAGTCTTGTCTACAATGGGAACAGGTAGTTTCATTCCGTCGTTGTCTACCTGATTCAGTACGGTGGTGGTGCTAAGTGCGTATTCTGTAAGCTCACTAGGTGTATGGATCTCGTCGGATTTGCCAGTCTCGCTAACTAGTGTAGTTGCGTTGTGTATGTCTGTCGTCTGATCACTAGGTGTGGGTGCACTGTGTTCGTCTGTCTCTACTTCTGTCTGTTGTCGTGAAAAGTAAGGTTTCAGCATGTTGACATGGAATATCTTTAAGTGTCCGTTTATTGATATTTCATAGTCCACATCTGAAAGTTGTTGTATCACCTTGAAAGGCCCTTGCCATGAAGTTAACATTTTATTATGCTTGTCTGGTAGTAGCACCATTACGTATTGATCAGTTTCAAGTGTTATGGGTCTAGCACCTTTGTTAGGACTGTGATGTCCGAGGATATCTCCACTGTTCACTGGAGTGAAACCATTCTTCTCCTCCCAGACAGATATTTCTTCATCTGTACAGTGTCTTAGCTGGGGTAGACACCCAAGAATTAAATCAGTACAAGGGTTGTCTAGTATTGCACAAGTAAAGGTACCAGAAAGGAACGGGGTGTTTATATGGGCTCTTGCCAAAGGATAGGTTTCTATATTACCAGAAAAAGTCCGGCATTTTACAGAGTCACCAGTATAATCCTTTGGATTAACAAGTTCCTTTTTCACACCAATAATAGTGCTCCCACTGTCAAGCAAACATCGGCATGGCTTCTCATTGACCATTGCAGAGTGAAACAATAGATTGCCTCTGGATGCTATAGCTGCATTTGCATTCTCTACGGAGGATGTTACAAAATGCCCACATTCTAATTTTCCGTCAGCATGAAATTGGTGACATTGGACACAATTGTCAAAGCTTAACACATCGTTCACACAACAGACATCTTCAGATTGCTTGAAAGGTAATACATTTTCAATTTCACACTCAGTCTCACTACCACTATCAGAAGATGTATCAATCAAAATAGCATTGTTGGCTTTCATACGTTGGCGGCCCAGGCACTTATTTGAATAATGGCCGTAGCTGGAACAAAAGAAGCATTTGATTGCACGCCTGTATGCAGATCTTTTGTTTTGTTGCTTCTTAATAACATTTTCAAGATGCGCCGGGTAATTTGGCGATTTGTCACACATAGAATAAGTGTCATGCAAAAGTTGACAGTAAATACATTTTGACACGTTCCTATCTTTCTTGTCGATTTTCTGAAAGGGTTTTCTCTTACTCTGATAATTTTTAGGTTGGTCTTTCACAAAAGAAACCACTTCAGAGTCATTTGAGGTCTTGAAAATATCTCTGTTAGAAGAAAAATATGCAGATCCTTTCTTTTCGAACTGCTCTATGTTCTCAATGTCTGACTGCTGCAAAAATTTAGCAAAAGGAGATGGTATAGTGGATATGACTTTATCCATGGCTATTAAATTTTTCAGTCTATCAAAGTCTTTTCCTATGTTAGCTGCTTTAAGCCACCTATCTAGTACACTCTGAACATTTGAGACGTAATCAATGAAAGTCTCACTAGGTTTAGGTTTTAAATTTGAGAACTGAACCTGATACCCAGGGGCATCAAGTAAAAGGTGTTGCATTATCCTATCATGTATGTATTGATAGTTAGATCTAAGATCAGATGGTATAGATTCTATCACTTTAAGGGGCTCACCACTCAGGTTCTTCATATAAATCATAGCCCACATCTCTATTGGAACTTGATGATATTTAAACTGATACTCGACATTTTCTGTCAGGCTGATATGGAATCTTCTTTACAATATGGTTTGATAATATTCTTGTATTTGTTGAAGTTATTTTCTTCTTGTTGACTTTTTAGTGTAGTGGCAGAGATCTCTGCGTGTGAGTCTACATCCATACCTTTCATCTTTAACTGTGTCTCTGATTCTACTTGTATTTGTTTTTCCTTAACTCTTGCCATTTCATCTATCTCTTTTTGCTTTAATTCTTTCTCCTGATCTAATTGCTTTTGCTTTAATTCTTTCTCTTGATCTAATTGCTTTTGCTTTAAATCTAATTCCTTCTGTTTAATTTCTAATTCTTTTTGTTTATTTATCTCAGCTAGTTCTATCTGGTGTTGTCTTTCTTGTGCGCGTTCATCTCTTTCTGCATCCTTTGCTTCTTTAAATTTCTTATCAGCATATTCTTCTAGCTCTTTACCTGTGTATTGCATTTCTTTGCCTGCTTTTACGAAATCAGTTAACGTAGCCATGATGTTAGGTAAATAGCTAGCGTTGACCTACACTGACCTCTTTATTTACTTATTTTTCTTTGATATGTTATGTTTGTTAATATCTGAGCACTGCAAATTGTACTCTTTGTTTATAACCTGAAAAATTTAAACCTGAAAAAAACAGCACAAAAGTATGCTAATGCATCACAAGCTGAAAAAAGAGATGCACTATTAATCACATTGCATGCCAAAAATATTGAGTATACTCAACTTAATGTTCCCGAGAATCAGGGAACACACTCCGGTAACGCAGGTCACCTTCTTTGCCACTTCGGCACAGACACGAGTTTTCTAATTAGGTCACCTGTTTGGTACTTCGCACACACACGAATCTTCTATTCAGCTGTTGTTCACCCTGGTTTACAGAGCAGCAACAATTAACAAATAGTAACCGACATATTGTTCGACAATTTGATACATCACCATGACATGCCCACAAAAAAAAAAGAATATAGTTAACTTAATATTAAATTGTCAATGTCCTGTCTTCGTTCTAACTTTTTTTTATGCCTTTCGTCACTAACCTAATTTAATCTATGCAAGTGTTGTGCAGACCAAGTCTAATTTGCATGGCCGAAAGTAGTGCCCTCGTGACGGTAAACACAAGAAAAAGTACGAAAAAAAATTCAATAACTGCTTTGAGATAAATAAAAATATATTAATATTGTTTAAATAAACAAATATATTCAATTACTAACTCAAATAAACAAATAATAGGTAATATAAAGCAACGATTCAGGCGGGCAGCAGCTTACCGAGTTGTAAACATTCAGATGCTGAATGCCAATGGCGTGGAACAACCGCTGGTAAATCGCAACACGTCAGAGGCGCAGCGCTATTTTTAGCTTCCAAAAATCGATAATGTTGCTGGCTGTGTATCGCTCCGCCAAGAATCATTTTTGATAGTTATTCATAAATATACAAATAATTACATGAATAATTACATGAATAAATAAAGAAAATAATAATATCAATACTTACAACTTTGAAGAACACATGATTTAAGTAAATAATATCTTAATAAACACAAATAAGCATTATTTCGTCACGATAGGCACAGTTTAGCTCGCAACTTGTCCTAGTCTGCACACGTCATCGTCACTGACACAAATTAAATTCACTACTTCACTATTTGTAACCTTAGTCAAGAGCCGTGGGTCGGTGTATTAGCTTGAACTTTCGTCCAAGCCACACTTCTGACACCACATTAATCCTTGCCTGTCAACAACTCATGTGTCAAGCATCATCGGATTACTTCTCCCACACCACACAAAAAACTTGCAAGTCGTGTGAGAGGAAATAAATGGTACATTTTATTGCCGTCGGCTCTTTACAAGTATATAACAGTCGCTATCAAACCACACACAAAGCCACAGCATTGCCTATCACTAGTTTTCTAAACTCTAATGCTATTTCTATCTATTTGGCTACACAAAACTCCTATCAACGCTACACGAGGTGCTCCCATCAATGTCAGTCCCCAGTCTGACTAGTTGGCTCGCGTGGTCACACACCACGCGGAAGGACCTTGATGTGTCCTTCGGCTTTCTGCGTGCCGTTCCACTTGGCACGCTGACATTAGCTGTCTTTGGTTGAGTGGCAATCGTGGCGATCCCGTATGCGTGATTCCAGAGTGCTAGCTATCTGTTCAACGTCTCCGTGTCTCTTGAGAGAACTAGTTAATAGTCCCCCATTCTATCACCTACCCCGCCCTTATATCGGGGCACAGCATCACCGCTATCTATTTGAGGTTGACCACTCCTCCCGGTGGTGTTCTATCTTGAGGCAGACCTCCGGCCCTTATGCCGCAGTCTTTGACAGTAGGTAATTTTTCGTTATCTGACTTGATAACCAGAGTCGTGGTTCAGCTCTGTGTTCTTTGCTCGCTTATCCAATGTAGCAAAGCCAACCAGCTGTTTTTCTATCTGCTTTCCGATTGCTCTTTTCCCAGTAATTCTCCAATTGTCATTGAGTTTCCCAATTTATTTATCCTCAGAATGTGTCCAAAAAATTTTAACTGTCTGCGTGTAACTTCTCAGATCAATTTACAGTTGTCATTAGTTTCTTGAAAGGCATTCTCTTTGGCGTTTCTATCATTTTCCCTATGAAACCACAATTCCACTGCCATTAGATCTATCATATTTTGTCTGCTTATTGTCCATGCTTCATATCCATGTGACAGTATTTGTTCTATATAACATTTCCATTGTTTTTTTACCTCGCTGCAGTTAACATCTTTTTATTGGTCTTACTATAGCCTGCCATTGTCATAGGGAATCTTGCTCTAATTCTCTACACAGCACCTTTGTCCAGATGTTACATCCCGTTATACCGTTAAACTTACCTTCACATACTACATTGATCCTCACAGTAATTTACATTTACACAGGATAGGGCCGACTTGGGATCTGAAATACCCTGAAATATACAGTAACAACACCCTGAAATATACAGTAGCAACACTCTGCAACTATACAGTAAGAAAACCCTGAAATCTACAGTAACAACACTCTGGCATATACAATAACAACACCCTGAAATATACAGTAAAATGCCCTTAAATATATAGTAACAATACCCTGAAATAGAAAGTAACAATGCCTTGAAATATACATTAACACCACCCTGAAATATACAGTAATAATAATCTGAAATATAGTTACAGAACACTGAAATATACAGCCAAAACACCATAAATATACAGTCACAATACCCTGAAATATACAGCAACAAAACCCTGAAATATACAGTAATAACACCCTGAAATATACAGTAACAACACCGTGAAATAAACAGTAACAAAAACACCCTATTTACAGTAACAAAACCCTGAAATATACAGTAATAACACCCTGACATTACTGTAACAACACCCTGAAATATGCAGTATGAAATATATATTAAAATACATATACAGTCACAACACCCTGAGATATACAGTAACAACACTCTGAAATAGACAGAAACAACACAATGAAATATACTGTAATAACACCCTGAAATATATAGTCACAACACCCTGACATATGTAGTAATAAATGTATCTGATGTTCTTCTCGTTTCTTTAACTGATCCAATGCCATGGGATGATTAATCGTGTTAAGCGACTTCCCGTATCTGCCATGGGCTTATATACACCAGTTTTCTTACTGTAACCCCCTTTAATTTTATATATTATCGGCACCTTTCCGTCTTGGCAGACGATAGTTTGATACATTGTGCTTCAAAAAGGCTTAATAACTACGATCCATGGCGGTGGCGAGTGTGGCTTTTAAGGCCAATTTATGCTGCAAATGTTTGTCCACAGTGGATGCATGTGAAAACATGGTCATTTCCACCATCATGCATCATCTTCCGTCTCTCACGCTCTGTGTGTGCTTTATCTGCAATCATTTTCTCCTTTGTCCTTGTTCCATTTCTGATTGTTGCCCTCCATGCACCATGTTCAGCCGCGATTTGCTCCCAATGTGCATTATCATAAGGCCTCTATCAATCATGTCCCGCTTACACACATCTTTGTATCGTGGTAGAGGCCGACCCTGAGATCTCCTACCCATCTGTTATTCACCAAAAAAGATATCCTTTGGTATTCTACCATCATCCATCCTCCTAACATGTCCTATCCATCTAAGTCTACGAAGACTGAGCATGGAATACACCGTCACACAACCTGATCTATCCAATACATCAGTATTTGTGATTTTGTCTTGCCACTTAATACCGAGTATTCTTCGCAGACACCGCATATGAAAGCTGTTTAAACGTTTCTCTTGGTGTGAGTAAGTTGTCCAGGTTTCACTGCCATAAAGAAGAGTACTAAAGACACAGGCTTGGTAGACGATGACTTTTGTTTTGACAGTAAGCTTCCTGTTCTCCCAGACTCTTTTTGTTAAAATGTTCATTGTTGTTGCTGCCTTGCCAATGCTGATGTTGATTTCAATCCATATCACAAATCCTGGGCTAAAATATAGAAATCATGTGTTGCCCATGCAGCATGATCCCTCTCTCGGCCTGCCTAGTTCACTCCAGAGGAAAGGTAACACCTATACATCTGGAACAAGGCAAGCTGCAGAAGCTGCCGGATCAACAAAGCAATGCTCTAGCTGTCTGCCTGTCGGAGCTTCGATCCTAGACCAGCTGCCAACCAAGGCTTAGGACCTGGTCTGCCCAGCCATGACATTTTGTCTTTAGGTTGCAGTTCCTCGCACCAGGATAAGGCTTGTACTCTCCCAATTGCGCTCTTCCGCCCGAAGCCGTTGGCACAATGTGGTGTGTCAGGTTTGGTAAGCGTCGCCCAACATTCGGCGCTGACAGAAAACAGGTAGTACCGTCTACTGTCATACGGTAGCTCAGTCATATCTGACTAAGACCTGACACACAATTTTATATATCATTCATCATCATAATCATTAACACCTTGCCGTCTTGACAGACGATAGTTTGTGCTTTAAAAAGGCATAATAACTTTTACCTATGGCGGTAGCGAATGTGATTGATAAGGCCAATTCGCGCTGTAAATGTTCGTTCACAGTGGGTGCATGTGAACACGTGGTCATTTCCACCATCATGCACCATCTTACGTCTCACACGCTCGGTGTGTGACTTATCTGCAATAATTTTCTCCTTTGTCTTTATTCCATTTCTGATCTTTGCCCTCCATGCAACACGTTCGGCGGCGACGTGGTCCCACAGTGCATTATCAATGCCTGTATCAATCATGTCCCGCTTACACACATCTTTGTATCGTAGAGAGGCCGATCCTGAGATCTCTTACCATCTGTAATTCACCAAAAAAGATGTCCTTTGGTATTCTACCACCATCCATCCTCCTAAGATGTCCTATCCATCTAAGTCTACGAAAACTGAGCATGGAATAAACCGTCACACAACTTGATCTTTCCAATACTTCAGTATTTGTGATTTTGTCTTGCCACTGAATACCAAGAATTCTTCGCAGACACCGCATATGAAAGCTATTTAAACGTTTCTCTTGACGTGAGTAAGTTATCCAGGTTTCACTGCCATAAAGAAGAGTACTAAGGACACAGGCTTGATAGACAAGGACGTTTGTTTTGGCAGTAAGCTTTCTGTTATCCCAGACTCTTTTTCTTAACCTGTTCATTGTTGTTGCTGTCTTACCAATCCGGATGTTGATTTCCTGATCTAGGAATAATTTGCTATTTACCACTGATCCTAGATATGTGAAATGGTCTACCATCTCTAGTTCGGCGTCGTTAATAAAGATTGATGGTACCCCATGTGCACCTTGTGCGCACACACACACACACACACACATATATATATATATATATATATATATATATATATATATATATATATATATATATATATATATATATATATATATATGTGTGTGTGTGTGTGTGTGCGCACAAGGTGCACATGGGGTACCATCAATCTTTATTAACGACGCCGAACTAGAGATGGTAGACCATTTCACATATCTAGGATCAGTGGTAAATAGCAAATTATTCCTAGATCAGGAAATCAACATCCGGATTGGTAAGACAGCAACAACAATGAACAGGTTAAGATATATATATATATACTCCGGCTCCCTGGCCGAGGAGTTAGCAGCTTTCTCCGTTAACACCAAATACTCTCGCGTGAGCGCACGAGAATTAGAAATGGTTCGAGTCGCGCCTGTGACTTATGAGAGTATGGAGACGGTCGCTCAGAAAGTCGTGGCGTGCTGATGAGCCTAGGAATCAACATACAGCTGAAAGATGCTGGTGTTGACCGCAATATCCTGAAACAGGATGGAAACGCGGGGAAAAAAATATAAATAAATAATACACTCCTACTTCCCATTTTCCGCCTTCCATTTGTGTTTCGTCCAATGTGTTTTTCATTGAATCTGTTATATTCTATAAATAGGTTAACATTAATTAGTATCTATTATATTTGTGCATAATTTGTTTTACTTTCTGGAAAGTATCTTTCATTAGCTCAGATCATAAGTTACAATATTATAACTGTTTTAGTATAATCCATGGAAGACAATCATGTTTTCATTTTTATAGGCTACAAAGGGATACAACAATAATAATTTCTTGTTTTGAAAATTACGAAGTCCGTATAATTAAGTACATTATAAGTATATAATCAGCTTTGGATCTGTTAGTGAAAGGTAAACATTCGCTACTAGAAGACAACAGATCTTTGGAAATTATTTAAATCTGTGAAATAAACGACAATGATTCTCTTTGACACATAACATCCTACACCAACGTATGTGTTCAAGAGCACTCATTGTACCAAATTTTATTTCAAGTTGAACATTTTCTTTTAGTTGTTTACTTATTATTATTTGACAGGTGCATGAAATGTACCTCTAATAGAATACGATAAATGTTGGGTTCCCAACTTCTAATACTTCCGTTACATGATAAAACAATTTGTATATCACACACACGTCAGACCAATTGTTAGCCGAGATAACTAAGGCTGCAGGATTACATCGCCGCACACTTAATTAATGCCACATAACACACCGTATTCTTATAGTCCATGCCATGTGGCGTTAGTCATCACATCTGTTTACAACCTACTGTCTCTTGTGTTGCCAATCATTTCTGGTTCTGATGCTCCTCCTCCATGCAATGACGTGACATTGTCGGATGGAGTTATTGCCTCTCCATATCACCAAACGTGGGCTAAAATATAGAGACCATGTGTTGCCCATGCAGCATGATCCCTCTCTCGGCCTGCATAGTTCACTCCAGAGGAAAGGTAACAACTATACATCTGGAACAAGACAAGCTGCAGAAGCTGCCGGATCAGTAAAGCAATGCTTTAGCTGTCCGCCTGTCGAAGCTTCGATCCTAGATCAGCTGCCAACCAAGGCTTAGGGCCTGGTCTGCCCTGCCATGACATTTTGTCTTTAGGTTGCATTTCCTCGCACCACGATAAGGCTTGTACCCTCCCTATTGCGCTCTTCCGCTCGAAGCCGTTGGCACAATGTGGGGTGTCAGGTTTGGTAAGCGCAGCCCAATATTCGGCGCTGACAGAAAGCAGTTAGTACCGTCTACTGTCATACGGTAGCTCAGTCGTATCTAACTAAGACCTGGCTTAAATATTTGTTATACATGTCTAACAATCACAGACACTAAGACTGCACTCCAACAACTAATAGAAACACACACAAACAAGAAAACTGACATATACAAAGCAATCTTCCTAAACACAATACCCATAACCACAAAAGACAAACACACACAACTACTTATAGCATTAGCTGAATATAGACACCTCAAATGGTCTAGCTGAAACTCAGCCACTCATAATCATCACACATTACACTCGCATATATTATCACACATTTTCCAACATAAAATTTCCCAGATATTCACAAATTAAGGAAAATATCACTCCCATAAAGTTCACATTTCATACTAGACATGTTCAAACGCATACTTTCACATGTTCTATATTTATCATATTATTATATTATTCATAGTTCTATATTCCTAATGTGAACCACTGAAATCAATCAATCATTCTTAGTATTATTGCCATCATTTATGTTTTACCATATTTAGGTTCACTTTCTTTTCGAGCCAAAGAATACCCCACAGATATACTTCTTTTTCATCTTCTGCGTTCATCCTGAGTTTTTCTTTTTAGGACGTGATTGAGTTGTGCCTGTTTACAACAGAGCTTCGTTCTTGTGCCGTTAGGTCGACACATCCGACTTCTGTGGGCATTTATTGACCGGGTTAACCTTCCCGGGGCACCTCCCCACAGATATACAGGAATGCACACTACAAAAATGTATTAATATGATCGTCAAAACCAGTATTGAAAAAGAAATGTGTGTGTGTGTGTGTACATATATATATATATATATATATATATATATATATATATATATATATATATATATATATATATATATATATATATATATATATATATATATATATATTTGTGTTTGTGTATATATGTGTGTATGTATGTGTGTGTGTGTGTATATATATATATATATATATATATATATATATATATATATATATATTTATATATATATATATATATATATATATATATATATATGTGTTTGTGTATGTGTATGTACGTGTGTATGTGTGTGTATGTATGTATGTATATTTGAGTATATACGTGTGTGTTTATGTTCATACCCATATATGTTTATGTGGATGTGTATGTAACCCCTTTTCACATGTAAATACATGAATATGTACATAAATAGCGACAACAAAAACACAGTATTTAAAACAGATATTTAGGCTAAAAAGGGTACATAATGCGTTGATCCTCGTTAAGTCGGTGTTGTCTGTAAACAACCTAAAGAGCTTTACAGATCCAAATTATTAGCTGAGTTATGCGTGGATTATCTATCAGACGGCAGATAATATTGGCCAAATTGATAAGCTTTTACCATTTCGTCTACCATTCAGTCTGATGAGCAGACCTTTCATACCTTTGGGCCATACCTTCTTATCTTAACGACTGTCTTATCCAGACCAGCAAGTGTTTAGCACTGTTTCCAGTGAGTTTATGTGGTAATCGTGTCAGGCCGGTATTCGCTGCCTGTCACGCCAATGGCCATCTGCACGTCAGTGAAGTTCTCTAGCAAGGAGTGTTAATTAAACTGATAACCCATTTGTTTTCACATCCTTAGATAAATGTACAAAGTTCAACAGCATTTAGAAAACATTTGAATCTCTTGTGATAGTTGAGTTGGGCACACGGTTATAGACCTATATTTTGATACACACACACACACACACACACACACACACACACACACACACACACACACACACACACACACACCTGCCCCTCGACAATCGTATGGAGATAAGGTCAGTTTCAGGCCTGCCGTGTTTACTTCCCAAGACAATATATGGAGCTCGTTTTAAGTTTGGTCAACTTGGGAGCCCGGTTTAAATGTTAAAATTTGAATCTGCCCCGATACGCAATGAATACACTACGACGCCTGTAGGAACGCAGAGGTGTTTCCAAGGCACCAGGGCCGGGTTATATACTGGCCAAGACCTATTGACGCGTCCTCGTCCAGCGTCCTGGGCAATAGATCCCTTCGGGGTTCTGGCTGAAGTCAATAGGATCGCCGATTCCTCCGAAGTCGGAGAGTGTCTGCCTGTACGGTGAGGAACCACCAGTCTGCACACCAATAAGCCAGACATGGGACAACGGATACTCACGCAAAACTCAGGTCCTGTATGACATCACACTGATGTTGGACAACAGGATGCCTTCATCCGACATACAGGACTTCGCGTTGGAGCTCAAGCCAACGAACACAAGCAAGCCAGCAACTACGACGCCTCCAGGGTTGCCACTTTTTGACCAAAAATATCTAGAAACGGCCCAAACAACATCCATAACTATCTAGATTTCGTTGGAAAGTATCTAGGAAAAATATCCAGATTGAGAAATTAAGAAATTTCATATGTATTGTTGTGACTGCCGGTCTCCCTGGAGAAGGAATTTACGCCGACCATTACCGATGCAATATCGGTTCCAATTGCAGCCTAATTCTTCAAGTTTAAATGTTTACTGACCAAAAGTTTCTTCATTGCCTGAACTATACTTTCTGCATCACACTCTTCCAAGTGAACTAGTCTAAGAAATATAGAAACTACTTTGTCTGTGCTGTTGCTATAATGTATAACACTTGTACCAAGCACTTTCAGAACCGAAATGTCATTCGATTCGTCTAATAATAAAATATATTTATTTGTAGAAATATCACTGATCAAATCTTCTTCAAAGTGAGAAAACAAAGTACTTCTGATCATATTTGTACACTTGCTGCGATGCATTTTCATGACCTTTAGCACTTTACTGTCATAAATAGTGTTTTTAAACAAATCAATCAAATGGTCACAGTTCACGATTGTACAATGACAACTTAATAAATGGGACAGATCCTTCAACTTTTGATGATTCATTACTCTATGTGGTTCTGTAAACAAATGTCAACGGTGGCATATCCCTAAATGGCACTGCATTTTTATGTTTTTTAGTCTCTGCATGTTTCTTCAAGTCTTGTATTTTCGCTTTCATTTCGCACTTACAGTACTTACAACGATTCTTAGTCGCAAATCCATGAATTGACATCACTCAATCTTTCCTTAATTATGTCATCCTGCAGCCACTCTTTCCGAAATTTTTGTTCATATTGCTTTATTTTTGGCATGTTGAAAGATTTGTTCAAAGTGGAAGACACATATGAAGGTGAGAAATTACAAACAAAAAAACATCACATGAAAAAGAATCGCAAAGTCGGCATCACAGCAATAATTCGCAACACGATGAGTTTACAGTTCAGATAATGTTATTATAATTTATGCGCCCTTTTATTCATTACCGGCGGGGGAGGGGGGGGGGGGTTGCTAGATTGTTTAGCGTTGACCCAAGTCAGTTGAACGTTTAAATAATGGCAGTTACCATAATTTACGCGCGTCCAGACCAAACAAAAAATGGGAAAATGACACCGAAAGAAAAGTAAAATCTAGAAAGTATTTAAAAAAAAGATCCAACTCCAAATGAAAAGTATCTAGAATTGCATCCAGCATCCAAATGTCAGAAAACGGTATCCAGACGCCGGCAAAAATCTTTAGATCTGCATATAAAATATCTAGAATGGCAACCCTGGACGCCTCGGCTCCCATTCGCTTCGTCTTCTTCTTGTCTTCTTCTTCTTCTTTTTATTATTATTATTTTTATTATTATTATTATTATTATTATTATTATTATTATTATTATTATTATTATTATTATTATTATTATTATTATTATTATTATTATTATTATTATTATTATTCAAGTCCAGGCCGTGTAGTTCTGGAGGTCACGTCTGTCTACAACCTTCTGTCCCTTGTGTTGCCAGCCGTTTCTGATACCGATTATGCGATCTCCAACAGCATAGTCAAAATGTTTTGGACACGTTATAAGAAGAACTAAATTAGACAACATGGTGACAACTGGCAAGATTGACGGGGAAAAGAACAAGGCGAAAGCAAAGAAGTAAATACTTGGATGGCTTGGCCACGTGGCATGGTCGAGACAAGAACACAGATCTGATCCACGACTCTGATGATTGTGCGAGATGGCGAAACATGACCACCCACGTTTCCAAAATGTCGACTATTTCTTTCTGGGGTTTGTTTGTTTGTTTGTTTGTTTGTTTGTTTGTTTTGCACTTGTTCGCTTTGAATACAAGCGTAGTCTATGCATGTGCTACTATTTCTAGTGCACTGGACAGCTTTTTGCGTGTGGATTAGCGTTCTCTATTACTAGTGGTTCCTCTCTCTCTCTCTCTCTCTCTCTCTCTCTCTCTCTCTCTCTCTCTCTCTCTCTCTCTCTCTCTCTCTCTCTCTCTCTCTCTCTCTCCAAATCTTTCCAGTTTTCACAACACGTTCCTGTTTTGTCTCATGCCATAATGTACAATTTTTTTTTCCATATCCTATTTACAGTACATCGCTGTCAATATCAGCATTTTACTGCTGTTGTTGATGTCTTGGCAAGTTTTTACGTTCAGTAATTTGTCACGTGGATGTGATGAGATACCAGCTGAGCTAATTAAAGCGGGAGGTGAAGAAAGCATACAAATCTATCACGCATTATGTAAAAACATATGGAAATATGATATATGGCCAAAAGAATGGAAGAGAACTATCTTCATTCCAATACCAAAACAAGGGCAACCTGAAATTATGCACCAACTACAGAACTGTTGCCCTGATCAGTCATGCAAGTAAAATCCTACTAAAAATCATAATGGGAAGACTTCGTACGAAAATGGAAGAAGAAATTAACGTGGTTCAAGTTGGATTTAAACAAGGAAGAGGAACAAGAGATCACATTCTCAACATGCGTTTAATAATAGAGACGTGCAGGGAATTTAATGTAAGCCTATTCTTATGATTTGTGGATTATTCACTGTGTACAACATCAGAAATTTGGGAAATCATGAGGAATATGGGCTTTCCACCAAATGTAATACAACTCATAAGAATTCTCTATCTAGACCAACAAGCAGCTGTTAGAATAGATGGCGAGACATCAGATTGGTTTGACATCAAGCAAGGAGTCCGTCAGGGATGTGTGCTGTCCCCCTATTTGATTAACCTGTACTCCGAAAATATAATGAGAAATGTAAGAGATGATATAAACAGGGAGCTATATGATGCCCTAAATATCGGTGGTCATGACATACCAGCGATTCGGTATGCTGATGATACAGTATTACTATCCACAACACAGACTGGTATAGAAAACCTAATAGCCTCAACCCAATTGAATAGAGAAAATCACAACTTATATCTTAACATAGCAAACACAAAGATAATGCATACAGATAAAACCACTATGGAGAAAGAAATATATGTTAATGAGGAAACATTGGAGGTGGTGGAATATCATGGGTCATTGATTACCAACAACGGTGACACAATGAAAGACATTAAACGACTACTATCAATTGCTCTTCAAAGACTAAAACAACTGAATAAATTATGGAATGGGATTGACAGAACTACAAAAATTAGATTTTTAAGAGCATGCATCTTTCCCCACCTTTGTAAAAACCTTTTTTGTTACGAAACAGATACATGAGCCTCGATATCGGACTGACTTATCTGGACAACGACCTTGGAACGTTAAAGGACTTTTGAGATTTGGAATATGGAATGTACGGACACTATATCGAGCTGGAGCGGCCGAAGAACTAACCCGGGAGCTGGTTAAATATCAAATGGATATAACAGCAATTCATGAAATACGGTGGCCAGGAGAGGGTACTTTAGAGCAAAATGGAATTATTATAATGTATGGAGGAAACACCCAAAATAAACATGAATTAGGAACAGGATTTGTCATCAAAAAGAGTTATGGGGGAACGTTTTAAACTTTAAAGCTTTTAATGACAGGATTAGTAAATTACGAATAAAAGGTAAATGGAAAAATATAACGGTGATTAATGTACATGCACCTACTGAAGAGAAATAAGATGATATTAAAGAAGACTTTTATAATGATTTGGAAGATGTCATAGAAGAAACCCCCAAACAGGACATCCTGATTGTGCTGGGAGACTTCAATGCAAAAATAGGTAGAGAGCAAACTAATAAAACAGTGGCCGGTATGGAAAGCCTACATACAACTTCAAATGATAATGGATGGAGAGTCATCAATCTGGCAGAAGCCAAAGGACTGCAGATTAGCACTACCAGACTACAAAGAAAGGATATACACAAACAAACTTGGAAATCATGTGACAAGAGAACCTATAATCAAATAGATCACATTTTAATTAACAACAGAAATGCATCAAACATACAGCAAGTTAGAAGTTATAGAGGAGCTGAGTGCCACAGTGACCACTTCCTCGTTGGAGCAAAATTTAAAATAAAACTTAAGAGAGCTTTCTATACTAAATTACAAAGATTACACCCAACATATAACAGAGAAAAACTACAAGACATTACAGTCAAAGAGAAAGTTACAGATGAAATAAAATGTAAACTTGAAACTCTGCAAAACCCTTTGGAGGAAAGCGTTGACCAAACTTGGTTGAACATCAAGAATACAATTCAATCTACCGCAGAAGAATGTCTCGGTGTGTTAACCACACATAGAAAGAACAGATGGTTCAATCAAAAATGTGAAGAAGCAGTCATTAGGAAAAAGAATGCCAGACATTTATGGTTAAATGACGTCAACAACATCCAAAAGGAAGAGCATTATAGAAATGAATGTAAAGAGGCTACAAAAATAGTCAGACAGCAGAAGCGAGAATATATGAGTAATATAATCAAAGATATGGAAACTAATCTGAATGAATCCAGAAATTTTTTTTAAAGAACTGAAGTCAATGAAACGAGGGCACCAACAAAACACATATGGTTTAAAAGACAAAAATGGGAATATGATAAATACCAATGAGGAAATGTGCAACACATGGAAAGAATATTTTATTGAATTACTAAATTGTGAAGCTCCAAGTAACATTTTCTCACAGGAAGATGTTCTAACATGCGAACCACAAATTGAAGAACCTACATTTGAAGAAATCCTATATGTAATCACACGACTTAAAAACAATAAGGCAACTGGGACTGATGGAATTGCTGCTGAATTTATAAAGGCAGGTGGCTATGCATTACATCTAAAGCTATACGAACTAATAATAAAAATCTGGAGGACAGAAGAATTACCCCATGACTGGAAAGAGTCATTATTGATATCTATCTTTAAGAAAGGAGACAAGTTCCAATGTGGAAATTATAGAGGAATATCACAACCGTCCACAAGCTATAAGATACTATCAGCAATATTACTAAATAGACTAAAACCATATTCAGAAGACATATTAGGTGACTACCAGGCGGGTTTTAGACAAAACAGATCAACAATAGATCAGATATTTATCTTACGACAAATAGCCGAGAAACATTGGGAATATAAAAGAGATCTCCATACAATTTTTGTGGATTTTAAAAAGGCTTATGATAGTGTCCATAGGAATAGTCTATGGAATGCTATGCAGGAATTTGGAATACCAAGGAAGTTAATCAACATGACCAGACTATGCATGGAAGATACTTATAATATAGTAACATATAAAGGCAGGAAATCAGACCCATTCCAAATAACATCTGGCTTGAAACAGGGTGATGCACTATCGCCGCTACTCTTCAATCTGGCTCTAGAGAAAGTTGTAAGGAAGGTAAAGGAGGAATGTGATATTGGAGGAACATCCAAGCTGCTTGGTTATACAAATGATATAGATATTATAGGGGAAAATGAACAAAAGACATTGGAAATATTGACTCACTTAAAGTAAAAAGCCCAACAGATGGGACTGGTTATCAACCAAGATAAGACAGAATATATGGTAATTTCAAGAGACGGAATGGCTAAAAACTCTGGCCACATACAAATAGATAATATGACCATTAAAAGGCCCAATTGGAAAAAAAAATTTTTTACCCCCCCCCCGTTTCCCAAACACAAACCTAAAAATTCCCCCTTTATCCAATACATCAGTATTTGTGATTTTGTCTTGCCACTTAATACCGAGTATTCTTCGCAGACACCGCATATGAAAGCTGTTTAAACGTTTCTCTTGGTGTGAGTAAGTTGTCCAGGTTTCACTGCCATAAAGAAGAGTACTAAAGACACAGGCTTGGTAGACGATGACTTTTTTTTTGACAGTAAGCTTCCTTTTCTCCCAGACTTTTTTTGTTAAAATGTTCATTGTTGTTGCTGCCTTGCCAATGCTGATGTTGATTTCAATCCATATCACAAAGCCTGGGCTAAAATATAGAGACCCATGGTGTTGCCCATGCAAGCATGAATCCATCTCCTCTGCCTAGTTCATTCCACAGGAAAAGGTAACACCTATACATCTGCGAACAAGGCAAGGCTGCAGAAGCTGCCGGACCACAAAAAAAAGCCAAAAATGCTCCTAGCTGTCCTGCTGTCGGAGCGTTCGAGTCCTAGACCAGCTGCCAACCAAGGCTTAGGCCTGGCCTGCCCTGCCATGACATTTTGTCGTTAGGTTGCATTGTCTCGCACCAGGATAAGGCTTGTACCTCTCCAATTGCGCTCTTCCGCCCGAAGCCGTTGGCACAATGTGGGGTGTAGGTTGTAGCGTCGCCCAAACATTCGGCGCTGACAGAACACAGGTTATCAGTACCGTTTATGTCATACGGAGCTCGTATATCTGACTTAAGACCTGACACACAATTTTATATATCATTCATCATCATAATCATTAACACCTTGCCGTCTTGACAGACGATAGTTTGTGCTTTAAAAAGGCATAATAACTTTTACCTATGGCGGTAGCGAATGTGATTGATAAGGCCAATTCGCGCTGTAAATGTTCGTTCACAGTGGGTGCATGTGAACACGTGGTCATTTCCACCATCATGCACCATCTTACGTCTCACACGCTCGGTGTGTGACTTATCTGCAATAATTTTCTCCTTTGTCTTTATTCCATTTCTGATCTTTGCCCTCCATGCAACACGTTCGGCGGCGACGTGGTCCCACTGTGCATTATCAATGCCTGTATCAATCATGTCCCGCTTACACACATCTTTGTATCGTAGTAGAGGCCGATCCCTGAGATCTCTTACCCATCTGTAATTCACCAAAAAGATGTCCTTTGGTATTCTACCATCATCCATCCTCCTAAGATGTCCTATCCATCTAAGTCTACGAAGACTGAGCATGGAATAAACCGTCACACAACCTTATCTTTCAATACTTCAGTATTGTGATTTTGTCTTGCCACTGAATACCAAGAATTCTTCGCAGACACCGCATATGAAAGCTATTTAAACGTTTCTCTTGACGTGAGTAAGTTATCCAGGTTTCACTGCCATAAAGAAGAGTACTAAGGACACAGGCTTGATAGACAAGGACGTTTGTTTTGGCAGTAAGCTTTCTGTTATCCCCGACTCTTTTTCTTAACCTGTTCATTGTTTTTGCTGTCTTACCAATCCGGATGTTGATTTCCTGATCTAGGAATAATTTGCTATTTACCACTGATCCTAGATATGTGAAATGGTCTACCATCTCTAGTTCGGCGTCGTTAATAAAGATTGATGGTACCCCATGTGCACCTTGTGCGCACACACACACACACAACACATATATATATATATATATTATATATATATATATATATATATAAAATATATATTATATATAATATATATATTTGTGTGTGTGTGTGTGCGCACAAGGTGCACATGGGGTACCATCAATCTTTTTTAAACGACGCCGAACTAGAGATGGTAGCCCTTTTCACATATCTAGGATCAGTGGTAAATAGCAAATTATTCCTAGATCAGGAAATCAACATCCGGATTGGTAAGACAGCAAAAAACAATGAACAGGTTAAGATATATATATATATACTCCGGCTCCCGGGCCCGAGGAGTTAGCAGCTTTCTCCGTTAACACCAAATACTCTCGCGTGAGCGCACGAGAATTAGAAATGGTTCGAGTCGCGCCTGTGACTTATGAGAGTATGGAGACGGTCGCTCAGAAAGTCGTGGCGTGCTGATGCGCGTAATCTAGCCTA
>JACEFZ010003355.1:0-5000 GCA_014155875.1 Cepaea nemoralis | reverse complement strand
TATTATTATTATTATTATTATTATTATTATTATTATTATTATTATTATTATTATTATTATTATTATTATTATTATTATTATTATTATTATTCAAGTCCAGGCCGTGTAGTTCTGGAGGTCACGTCTGTCTACAACCTTCTGTCCCTTGTGTTGCCAGCCGTTTCTGATACCGATTATGCGATCTCCAACAGCATAGTCAAAATGTTTTGGACACGTTATAAGAAGAACTAAATTAGACAACATGGTGACAACTGGCAAGATTGACGGGGAAAAGAACAAGGCGAAAGCAAAGAAGTAAATACTTGGATGGCTTGGCCACGTGGCATGGTCGAGACAAGAACACAGATCTGATCCACGACTCTGATGATTGTGCGAGATGGCGAAACATGACCACCCACGTTTCCAAAAATGTCGACTATTTCTTTCTGGGGTTTGTTTGTTTGTTTGTTTGTTTGTTTGTTTGTTTTGCACTTGTTCGCTTTGAATACAAGCGTAGTCTATGCATGTGCTACTATTTCTAGTGCACTGGACAGCTTTTTTGCGTGTGGATTAGCGTTCTCTATTACTAGTGGTTCCTCTCTCTCTCTCTCTCTCTCTCTCTCTCTCTCTCTCTCTCTCTCTCTCTCTCTCTCTCTCTCTCTCTCTCTCTCTCTCTCTCTCCAAATCTTTCAGTTTTCACAACACGTTCCTGTTTTGTCTCATGCCATAATGTACAATTTTTTTTTCCATATCCTATTTACAGTACATCGCTGTCAATATCAGCATTTTACTGCTGTTGTTGATGTCTTGGCAAGTTTTTACGTTCAGTAATTTGTCACGTGGATGTGATGAGATACCAGCTGAGCTAATTAAAGCGGGAGGTGAAGAAAGCATACAAATCTATCACGCATTATGTAAAAACATATGGAAATATGATATATGGCCAAAAGAATGGAAGAGAACTATCTTCATTCCAATACCAAAACAAGGGCAACCTGAAATTATGCACCAACTACAGAACTGTTGCCCTGATCAGTCATGCAAGTAAAATCCTACTAAAAATCATAATGGGAAGACTTCGTACGAAAATGGAAGAAGAAATTAACGTGGTTCAAGTTGGATTTAAACAAGGAAGAGGAACAAGAGATCACATTCTCAACATGCGTTTAATAATAGAGACGTGCAGGGAATTTAATGTAAGCCTATTCTTATGATTTGTGGATTATTCACTGTGTACAACATCAGAAATTTGGGAAATCATGAGGAATATGGGCTTTCCACCAAATGTAATACAACTCATAAGAATTCTCTATCTAGACCAACAAGCAGCTGTTAGAATAGATGGCGAGACATCAGATTGGTTTGACATCAAGCAAGGAGTCCGTCAGGGATGTGTGCTGTCCCCCTATTTGATTAACCTGTACTCCGAAAATATAATGAGAAATGTAAGAGATGATATAAACAGGGAGCTATATGATGCCCTAAATATCGGTGGTCATGACATACCAGCGATTCGGTATGCTGATGATACAGTATTACTATCCACAACACAGACTGGTATAGAAAACCTAATAGCCTCAACCCAATTGAATAGAGAAAATCACAACTTATATCTTAACATAGCAAACACAAAGATAATGCATACAGATAAAACCACTATGGAGAAAGAAATATATGTTAATGAGGAAACATTGGAGGTGGTGGAATATCATGGGTCATTGATTACCAACAACGGTGACACAATGAAAGACATTAAACGACTACTATCAATTGCTCTTCAAAGACTAAAACAACTGAATAAATTATGGAATGGGATTGACAGAACTACAAAAATTAGATTTTAAGAGCATGCATCTTTCCCCACCTTTGTAAAAACCTTTTTTGTTACGAAACAGATACATGAGCCTCGATATCGGACTGACTTATCTGGACAACGACCTTGGAACGTTAAAGGACTTTTGAGATTTGGAATATGGAATGTACGGACACTATTATCGAGCTGGAGCGGCCGAAGAACTACCCGGGAGCTGGTTAAATATCAAATGGATATAACAGCAATTCATGAAATACGGTGGCCAGGAGAGGGTACTTTAGAGCAAAATGGAATTATTATAATGTATGGAGGAAACACCCAAAATAAACATGAATTAGGAACAGGATTTGTCATCAAAAAGAGTTATGGGGAACGTTTTAAACTTTAAAGCTTTAATGACAGGATTAGTAAATTACGAATAAAAGGTAAATGGAAAAATATAACGGTGATTAATGTACATGCACCTACTGAAGAGAAATAAGATGATATTAAGAAGACTTTTATAATGATTTGGAAGATGTCATAGAAGAAACCCCCAACAGGACATCCTGATTGTGCTGGGAGACTTCAATGCAAAAATAGGTAGAGAGCAAACTAATAAAACAGTGGCCGGTATGGAAAGCCTACATACAACTTCAAATGATAATGGATGGAGAGTCATCAATCTGGCAGAAGCCAAAGGACTGCAGATTAGCACTACCAGACTACAAAGAAAGGATATACACAAACAAACTTGGAAATCATGTGACAAGAGAACCTATAATCAATAGATCACATTTTAATTAACAACAGAAATGCATCAAACATACAGCAAGTTAGAAGTTATAGAGGAGCTGAGTGCCACAGTGACCACTCCTCGTTGGAGCAAAATTTAAAATAAAACTTAGAGAGCTTTCTATACTAAATTACAAAGATTACACCCAACATATAACAGAGAAAAACTACAAGACATTACAGTCAAAGAGAAAGTTACAGATGAAATAAAATGTAAACTTGAAACTCTGCAAAACCTTTGGAGGAAAGCGTTGACCAAACTTGGTTGAACATCAAGAATACAATTCAATCTACCGCAGAAGAATGTCTCGGTGTGTTAACCACACATAGAAAGAACAGATGGTTCAATCAAAATGTGAAGAAGCAGTCATTAGGAAAAGAATGCCAGACATTTATGGTTAAATGACGTCAACAACATCCAAAAGGAAGAGCAATTATAGAAATGAATGTAAAGAGGCTACAAAAATAGTCAGACAGCAGAAGCGCGAATATATGAGTAATATAATCAAAGATATGGAAACTAATCTGAATGAATCCAGAAATTTTTTTAAAGAACTGAAGTCAATGAAACGAGGGCACCAACAAAACACATATGGTTTAAAAGACAAAAATGGGAATATGATAAATACCAATGAGGAAATGTGCAACACATGGAAAGAATATTTATTGAATTACTAAATTGTGAAGCTCCAAGTAACATTTTCTCACAGGAAGATGTTCTAACATGCGAACCACAAATTGAAGAACCTACATTTTGAAGAAATCCTATATGTAAATCACACGACTTAAAACAATAAGGCAACTGGGACTGATGGAATTGCTGCTGAATTTATAAAGGCAGGTGGCTATGCATTACATCTAAAGCTATACGAACTAATAATAAAAATCTGGAGGACAGAAGAATTACCCCATGACTGGAAAGAGTCATTATTGATATCTATCTTTAAGAAAGGAGACAAGTTCCAATGTGGAAATTATAGAGGAATATCACTAACCGTCCACAAGCTATAAGATACTATCAGCAATATTACTAAATAGACTAAAACCATATTCAGAAGACATATTAGGTGACTACCAGGCGGGTTTTAGACAAAACAGATCAACAATAGATCAGATATTTATCTTACGACAAATAGCCGAGAAACATTGGGATATAAAAGAGATCTCCATACAATTTTTGTGGATTTTAAAAAGGCTTATGATAGTGTCCATAGGAATAGTCTATGGAATGCTATGCAGGAATTTGGAATACCAAGGAAGTTAATCAACATGACCAGACTATGCATGGAAGATACTTATAATATAGTAACATATAAAGGCAGGAAATCAGACCCATTCCAAATAACATCTGGCTTGAACAGGGTGATGCACTATCGCCGCTACTCTTCAATCTGGCTCTAGAGAAAGTTGTAAGGAAGGTAAAGGAGGAATGTGATATTGGAGGAACATCCAAGCTGCTTGGTTATACAAATGATATAGATATTATAGGGGAAAATGAACAAAAGACATTGGAAATATTGACTCACTTAAAGTAAAAACCCCAACAGATGGGACTGGTATCAACCAAGATAAGACAGAAATATGGAAATTAAAGAGACGGAATGGCTAAAAACTCTGGCCACATACAAATAGATAATATGACCATTAAAAGAACGGAAACATACAAATACCTGGGTACAATCTTCAACTGCTCCAACATCATAAAGGGGTGAAATACAAAAAAAAGATGATGATGATATCATATCATATTTTTTGTATTTCATCCCTTATGATTTGGAGCAGTTGAAGATGTACCAGGTATTTGTTTTTCGTTCTTTTAAAGGTCATATTCTATTTGTATGTGGCCCGAGTTTTTTGCCATTCCCTCTCTTGAAATTAATATATTTTGTCTTTTCTTGGTGAAACCATCCCATCTGTGGGCTTTTACTTAAGTGAGTCAATATTTCCAAAGCTTTTTTTCATTTTCCCCTATAATATCTATATATTTGTATAACCAAGCAGCTTGGATGTTCCCCAATATCACATTTCCCCCTTTTCCTTCCCTTTCAACTTTTTCTAGAGCCAGATTGAAGAGTAGCGGCGATAGTGCACACCCGTTTCAAGCCAGATGTTATTTGGGAAAGGGTTTATTTCCTGCCTTTATATGTTACTATATTATAAGTACTTCGCATAGTTGGTCATGTTTATTAACTTCCTTGGTATTCCAAATTCCTGCAAGCATCCATAGACTATTCCCATGGACACTATCATAAGCCTTTTTAAAATCCACAAAAAATTTTATGGAGATCTCTTTTATATTCCCAATGTTTCTCGGCTATTGTCGTAAGATAAATATCTGATCTATTGTTTATCTGTTTTGTCTAAAACCGCCTGGTAGTCACCTAATATTTTTCTGAATAGGTTTAGTCTTTTTTTTTTAGAAATTTATTTGCCC
>JACEFZ010003354.1:0-22457 GCA_014155875.1 Cepaea nemoralis | reverse complement strand
AACAGGAGTATGCCGAAGCAAAAGAACAAAAACAGACGGAAAGAGAGGAGAGGCATAATTAACGCGAGGCAAAGCGTCTACAGGAAGAGAAAGAGACACAAGTAAAACTAGCTGAAATGGAAAACAAGCGTCTACAGGAAGAGAAAGAGACACAAGTAAAACTAGCTGAAATGGAAAACAAACGTCTACAGGAAGTAAAGTTAGCTGAAATGGAAATTGAGAAAGAGAAGATCAAGTGTCAGATGCAAACTGAAATTGAGTTGAAAAAACTAGAACTATCTTCGAAGGGTCAAAGTGAGGAAAAGAGAAGACCTTCACATCCCTCACACATTGAAACTGCCATACTTTACGGACCGGGATTGTCTTGAGGCCTATCTTTCGAGATTCGAATCATCTGTGAAAACTCTAGGGATCCCGGAAGCAGAATATGGGATGCGACTTGGCGAATTTCTTACGGGCAAGGCACTAGACACCATGTTCAATTTACCTGTAGAAGAAAGAAACAACTACACTATCTTACGTCAACGTTTGCTGACTAAGTTCCAACTCACTGAGCATGGATATAGGACAAAGTTTAGACAGTTAGTGCCAGAGACAAATCAAGATTTCACAGACTTTGTTAACACAGTCAAGAACACATTTAACAAATGGATGGAGCTTGCAGAAGTAGGGAAAGATTTTAATAAATTAGTAGATCTAATGTAAGAGACAAGGTAGTATCTACATGCAATTCTAACTTAGTAGCTTTCTTTGAGGAATGTAAGCCAAAGGACATAGACACAATGTCTCAGTTAGGGCAAAACTACATGACTGCACATCCTAACGTATCTATTGGGAAACTAATGAGTGAGGAAATAGTCTGTGCAGCGTACACTAAACAGGACCAGAATCCAGTCATCAGACCAAGGGCGAAAAGTGTGGATTCAGCACAGAAAGGTGAGCAGCAAGAACTTCAAGATAATGGTTTCCGAGGAAACAATGTTGGTAGAGTAGGACGGTACCCATATAGAAGAGGGAACTTCCAGAAACGTCCAAATTATGCCGGATGTTGGAATTGTGGGAGCTGGAGACACAAGGCAGCACAGTGTGATGCACAACCATCAGATGGACCACCGAACAACACTAAAAGGGAGATTACTTGTTTCAAATGTGGAAAGAATGGGCATATCAGCCATCAATGTAGGATGAGAGAAACAGAGCACTCAAATGCAGCGCAAGTAATTGAGACGCTGAACAATGAAGATTGTAGTGGGTGCAAACCTCTTTTTGAAAAAGACAGTCAGCCAGTCCTAATATGTGGTCATACAGTGAAAGCAGGATCAGCAGTACATGAAGGAGGAAGTCTGAAGATGCATCATGGGTTTGTTAATGATAGGTCAGCGTTAACAATTAGGGATTCCGGATGTACGTCTATCGGAGTGAGGAGAAGTTTAATAGATCCCTCGGATTATACAGGGAAAAAGATTAGATGCATGACATTCAACGGCACAGTAGAGTTCTACCCAGTAGCCATAATAACAGTAAAAACACCATATATCACTGGAAGAGTGACAGCGTGTGTTTTGGACTCACCAGTGGCTGATTTGATCATAGGAAATGTTATAGGAGTTAAAGATTGTACAGAAGAGGAAGTAGTTTATTGGGACCAAAAATATAGTGTAAGCAGTAATGAGGTAGTTACCACAAGAGAACCTAAATTAGACAGTATAGCTGAGGTAGAAGAGGCACTTGAAGTAGACACAGGAAATCAGGACAAGGAAAGTACAGCTGAGCAGATGAGAATGGATCCCAAATATAGTGCTAGTGACTCCCAGAGACAAGATACTACTCTGAACAAATGTTCCCAAGGGTGCAGGAGAGTAGAACATAGGCAGTCAAAGAAAGGTAGATGGTGCTTCGAGAGGAAGAACAATGTTCTCACTCGCAGGTTTTCAGATAGTGGAACTGCACGTGGGCAAGGAGCAGTACCTTTAACACACAGAGACCGATATACTAGACCAGCTCAGGATAGTGCATGTGCAGGGCACATAGGCATAAGGCGTATGAAGCAGAAAGAAAGGTGCCAGATATATGGGCCAAGATTGAATAAAGAGTTCAGACTAAACAGAGACTCAAGTGTAACGGTGCAATATGCAGGTAGGAAAGTTGAGTTAGGTCAAAAGAGTGTTCGCGACATTACTGACCCAGGGCTAGGGATAGCAAACAGATGTTGTAATTGTAGAGGTACCATGAGTCAGGGGTAATTGAAAGGTAGACACAGCATCGACAGGAATCAGAGGTGGGTTAATGCAAGAACAGAACCACCTGATATAGGGTCGGTACACAAATAGTATTGTGTGGTCGTGAAGTAATAAGAGACCTGTGGGTACATAAGTATAATGCTTTTCTATGATGTATTATTATTATTATGTGATGTATTAGTTCATGCATTCGCCAGTATTTCAAGATGGCGACGGACGGTCGTGTTGTTTTGTGTTCGTTAACTTTTTCGCGTAAGGGATGGATTTATTCATCTCTTGCGTGTAATTGGTGTGCCAGGATGTAAAACCAGGAGTTTCTACTCAAGATCTGCGCGGGTGCTACGGAGTTCGTGCATCGAGCGAAGCCATCCTTGAGTGAATTTTCAGCAGCGTGTGTGTTATCAGCAGTCTGTGTTTACGTTTTTTCAACATGGCGGAAGAACGTCTTCTTTCCTAGCGATCAACAGTCAACATAACGAAGCAGCGTGGTAGCCGCGCAGGGACAAAGAAGCAAGGTAAGCGTGGGGGTTTGAGACGTTTTAGACTCAAGTGTCACCGTCTAGGACTCAGGAACATCCGTATTCTATATTGGAACTGTGCCAGTGTAAAACAACGGGGCTCTATTTTAGAAACCCTAGTTTACAGGAACGACATTGTAGCACTCCAGGAGACGAAACTGGGCGATCAGCTACTCCGAATTGCCGGCTTCAAATGTGTCTACAACAGACGACATCTGGGAACGGCGATTCTCGTTCGCGACAGCATGGTGGCGTCAGAGCTAGACATGTCCAGTTGGGACAGTGACGATATACAAATACAGGCGTTGAGAGTTCATTCCAGTATACCATTCGTGTTGGTTAATGTTTATGCCCGCAATGCGAGTGTGGACGCCCAGAAGTGGCAGTGCTTAAGTGGCATATTAGGCCACGAGAGAAATGTTATTTTCTGTGGTGACTTCAACGCTAAAGGCAGATCATGGGGAAACACTTCCTCCAATACACAAGGGGAGGAGCTCGAGACTGCACTGGAAACCATCGACCTGGTTTGTATCAACAGTGGCTGTGTCACCAGGACAGCAAGCCGTCCAGGCGATGAGGACAGTGCTATTGATCTGGCGCTAGTTTCACCTTCACTCACTACAGTGTGTAGATGGGGTGTCCTAGGACACCATGGCAGCGACCACCACCCTTGCAGCATATTGGTGGAGAAAGGCAGAACCAGGCAGCACAAGCTAAAGGTAAAGACGTTCCAGTATGACAGTACAGGGCAAGATGTGGTGAGCAAAATAAGACGTGACAAGCGCAGAACGTTTCAGGGCAGGAGAAAAAGCTGGGAGCAGCCACCGTGGTGGAGTTTCGAGGTGGAGAAGGCTTGGGTGGATAAGCGTAGTGCTGTAAGGAGATGGCAAAATGCCAAGAAGAACAGAGCTGGTCATCCTAGTCCCTGCTTGCACTTAGAAAGAGAGATGCACACAAAAGTAAGCTATTTCAAAAAACTGGTCAAGGTGGTTAAAAGCGAAAAATGGGCAGAGGTGTGTCAAAGAGTAAGCACAGACAAGTCACTGAAATTGTTCTGGCGACTACATAAAAGCATGAGTGGGGTAGTCAAGAATAAGAGCATTTCTGACTTCCAAGGTGCTGACCTCATCTGGCAGAGGACTGATGAGGACAAGGGCAAAGCCCTCTTTGAACGCTACCTTGAGCAGAGCAACCAGACAGACATGGGAGGCCGGAATCTGGCCAAGGAGGTCACCTCAGACAGATGCAAGGCCCAGAACACTTCGGATGAAGACACAGTGACAGTGAAAGAAATCAAGGCTGTGCTTCGACGATCAAAAAACAGTGCTCCAGGTCCTGATGGCATAAGATACGACGACATAAATAGGTGTACCGACAATGAGCTAGAGAAACTAGCAGACATGTACAACAACAGTATAGGGAGTGCTAGCATCAAGGAGGAATGGTTACATAGCTATCTGATTCCCTTGCCGAAGCCTGACAAAGACCACAAAAAAATTCAGGGATATCGAATTATAACCATGCAGAATACAGTAGGCAAGCTGCTGGAGAAGGTAATTGCCAGGAAAATATCAAGCCAACTAGAGAGGCAAGGTGTTTTCCCACCTACCCTGGGTGGGTACCGTCCAAAAAGAGAAACCTGGACCAATGCAGCAGTCTTTGCCCATGATGTCTATGAAGGTTTCCACTCAGGCACTGAAACTGTTGCTGCAGCGATTGATCTTGAGGACGCATACAACAGAGTACCACTGGATTTTTTAATGTTTCAGCTTCTTGAACTAAACGTAAGTCCATTCCTCCTTAGTTGGATCGCTGCAGCCCTCTTCCAACGGAAAGTAGTTTTTAGATGTGGCAGTTGGACTTCGGAACCAACAACAATATATCCTGGCCTACCACAGGGATCACCATTATCTCCGGTACTGTTCAACGCCTACACAGTGAGAATCACCAGTGAGCAGATCACTGGACCTGGCAGGACATTGTCATATGCCGATGATGTTTTAGTGTATCGTCAGGGTAAGGATAGAGAGGAGGTTGCTGTGGAACTACAAACCGAACTCAATCGCATAAGTACTTGGTGTGATGAAGCTGGGGCAATGGTCAACCCAACAAAGGCAACAGTGACTTGGTTCTCGTTGAATAATCATATTGTCAACAATCCAACACCAACTGTAATGCTGTGTTCAGAGACGGTGGAAAGAACGCAGGCAATGAATTACCTGGGGATACGGTTTGATCGAAGCCTTGCTTATAATGTGCACATAGACCAGGTGATAACAAAGGCCAAGCGGGGCTTGGCAGCGATGCGGGTGATGGCGGCAGCAAACTGTGAGCAGCGCCATCTATGTCTTCTGTACGAGGGGCTGGTCATGTCTGTTTTGGAGTATGCAATGGCAATCCTGACTCTCAGCCATAAGCAGATAGAAAGGATGGAAAGGATACAGAATGAAGCTATGCGCATTATTCTTGGATGTACAAGAGATACAGCATGCAGGGCGATGCGCTACCTTCTTGATTTTCCAACCATTGAAGAGAGAATGCAAGTTTGCAGGGCACGCGCCTACCTCAGAATTAACGCAAACACACAGCATCCACTGCATAGTGAAATTAGGAAGGTGAAGGGCAGCAGGTTAAAAAGAGGACGGTCGTGGATGGGTCAAGCCGAAGACATTCTTCAACAGGTGTGTTCACTTGAGGACTTAGAACCTGGCGAGGAGTGGGTGCAAGTGCCAACAGACTTCTGCACATCCTTTTCAGTTTGCATCCAACTAGATAGAAAATGCAGACAAGAAAATCCGGCTGCTGTGGAGGCTGAAGTACAAGCGTTGATTTTCGAGAATTCGCTAGACAGTGACGCGGTCATCTACACAGATGGGTCGGTCGTCCGACATGTGAGAAGCTCATGGGCCTTTACAGCTCGGGCCGGAGGGAGAATTGTGAAGGAGGACTCTGGTGCTTTCACTGAAACCACAAGTAGCCTGACCATGGAAGTCATGGCAGTAAGTAAAGCAATAACATGGCTCGAGACACAGACATTCACTAGGGCTTGTTTCCTTAGCGACTCAATGAACATGATCAAGAGGATAGAGGAGGGGTCGATCCGAAGAGAATGGTTGCTGCCTCTGGAGCGGTCTCGGCTGGCAAAGATTAGTTTCATCTTCGTGCCAGGTCATGCGGGAGTACAAGGAAATGAGCGGGCTGACAAGCTCGCAGGTGAGGCTACTGTGGAGGGCGGACGCGCCATGGACCAGGCTGACATTCTGAATGCTCTACGAGAAGTGAGACTTTTGCAAGAACCAAGTGATGACTGTGAATCTACAACAATGGCCAGACTGCGAGATCAGCAAATTAAAAGAGGGGTGGCCAAACAAGAACACTACGCAGGAAGCCAAAGAAGATTGATAAACCAACACAGAACTGGCGTCGTTAGCCGCTACACGCTGCGGGATTTGCTGAGGAGGGGATCCGAGCACTTATGGACTGAATGGTCCGATGTGCAACGAGGATGATCTGTCGACTAACTAACTAACTAACTAACTTAGTTCATGCATTGATACACAAGATAGAAAGATGGTTGTATTTATGTGTGGGGAATATGGGAGTGCACTATGAGCATTTGATGTATTATTTAGGGTGGTAGCTAAAGTGAGATGAAGCCATACTTAGGGCTACCCAGGCAATATGTCTGGGTCACATGTTTAGGAAGTTTAGTCTCCCAATATTTGAAAACGAAGTTTTCTTTTAAGAGGGGGGTGATGACATAAGCCTGGGTCATTGACATTGAGTTGAGTGACCGGGCATGAGGAAGAATGGAGATGAGAGTGGGAGACAGTAAAGTGACTGACCTGGCTATGAGAAAACAGCCAGTCCTGAGAAATAAAATAATGGGAAGGGTGAGCGTGGACCCCAGGGGATGGGGGAAGGACAGGTTAGCTTTGTGTGAAGTCAAGGGACTTCAGACAGTTGATGTGTAGATGCCGAACTGATCGGTAGTCTAAGGAGAAGCGTAGTTAGAGATCTCCGTGTTGTGTTGTTCTCCGAGTTATGAAGACAGGCCTGAACCAGAGTGGGTTCTATAGGGAGTGAGGGCCTAAAACCCAGAGTGGGTTATATAGTTGAGCAGTGGCTCCGACCCCATGTGTGGATTTCCAGCCGTGGATAGTAGCTGGATTACCTGTCTTGTGGATTGAGATTAGAAGCAGGCCGTGAGAAGGCATTGATGTGTGCTGGTTAAATTTTGAGGAGGATATTTATATTCTATGGATTACATTGTTTCTGGATATATATATATATATATATATATATATATATATATATATATATATATATATATATATATATATATATATATATATATATATATATATATATATATGTTCCGTCTGTTCGTCTTATTTCTGGAATAAATGATTATGTGCGCCAACTGAATCTTGTTTCATGACTGGTGAAGGTGCACTTCTGGGGTGAGTTGGATTAAGAGACAGTTAGATATCTAAATTGACACACCATGAACATCTTTACCTAGACAACGACCATCACACGACAATATCAAGCAAAGATCATCAAGAACATTGATAGTATCATCAAGAACGACGTGTGACAATACCAAATACGCCTTAAGGAGTGGAAAAGGTTCCTTTACTAACCAGAGTAAAGTGAAGAACAAGAAGCTATTTGTGAAAGTAAACAGACATTAAAACTAGTACCAAACTTAGAATATGTTATATAATAACATGGCGGATAGACATTGAACCGTTAAGGTCTCTGGATTGTTTATGCTTGTAGCTACCGTTTGCATTCGAATTTTCCTCATGTTGGACTGGTAGTACCCTGCTACTGAGTGAGTGTTTTGCGCAACACTGTGAGCTGTGAAATTCGGGTGAAATGCTATTACATCCGTCCGCTGATGTTTGTAGCGTGAACTGCATGTTCGGAACAATGGCGACAGGCTGTCTCTGAATTGACTGCTTTGCCTTTTCGGTTCACGTGTGCATTTTTCAGGAGACTCCTGGGAGTCGTCGCTGGAGCTACGGAGTTCGTGCTTCGTGCGGCGCTTTCGGCGAGTCGCCTAGCGGAAAGAGACCGAGCCACGTGGGATAAAATCCGGGTCAATGAAGTCTTTCTAGTGACTGCAGATTCCATCGATGATGAACTGTATATTTCGGGGAGGACTTTTGTGTTGGCATTCTGGCGGCGGCATTATGCACAGTATACCTGTGCTTGCTGTTGGCTTGCAGAGACTCCTCTCTGTTCCACTTTTCACATTGGTCAATGAGGAGAATTTCGTGTGATATTCATTGGCACGCCGATCTCCCTGGCCGAGGAGTTAGCAGCTTTCTCCGTAACCCCGAATACTCTCGTGGTTGACGTGATCGCACGAGAATTTGAAGGGGTTCGAGTCGCGCCAGAGACTTACGAGAGTATGGAGCCGGTCGCTCAGAAAGTCGTGGCGTGCTGATGAGCGTAATCTAGCCTAGGAATCAACATACAGCTGAAAGATGCTAGTGTTGACCGCAATATCCTGAAACAGGATGGAAACTCGGGAGAAAAAAATTCACTGGCACAGGAACGAAACATAATGGGGACGACCCGTTGCCGTAAAGTTGGAACCACGACAAACTAACTAACTGATGTCAATAACTTGTCACACGTAAATGTAACCTCCTATCGTGCGAAAGGTACCTAATTGGATGGAAGCAAAGGCAACAGCATTCCCCATATTCTACAAGTTGCTTACGAGTTTTGTATATACACAGTTAACCTAACAAAAATGTTTGTTTGTTTGTGTGTTTATTTGTTAATGTTAGACATTGTGTATTTGTTGCCACTTTTATTTTTCAAATCCTGGCTGATTAATTCTCAGGGTCAAGAACAGAGATCTGGTCAGCGGGGCATTTGAGCTGGATCCACTGTACCTGAAGCATGACAACCAGGGACAGACAATGCCGGACTACAGGGTAGATATGTATCATCATCATCATGGGCCATACCGATAAGCGTGGACGGTCATGTTTCACCATCTCACTCGATCACCAGAGTCGTGGATCAGCTCTGTGTTTTTGTCTCGATTATGCCATGTACCCAAGCCATATAGATATTTACCTCTATGCATTGTTCTTTTCACCTCAATCTTGCCAGTTGTCACGATGTTCTCTAGTTTATTTCTTCTCATAAAATGCTCAAAACATATTGACTGTCTACGTCTAATTTATGTAATCCGTTTACGGTTTTAATGTGTTTTTTATATGTACAGCTTTCTTTTAAACGCGTCTCAGTGGCGAAGAGGTTAATGACGATGTTCATAATCCCGCATATCGCGTTCATAACACAGCAATGGGCGATTTGGAAGCAGACAACCTTGCGATGGTTATCACACAATAGTATGAGTGCTGGTCAGTCAGAAAGAAGGGCAAACTACTGAAGGTAAACTTGTCAAGAAATCACAAAACGGCTAAAATAATTTTAACCAACTGTAACAAAATTGTAAGAAATTTTATACTACTTTTTTATAATCTTGAAACCTTGGAAAGGGTGTCATGGTGACAAAGGACAACGGCCCTGTTTGAATCTTTAGCTAATGATGGATGTATTTCAATGCACACGGCTCTCAGCGAGCCGCAGTAGTCAGTCCAGGCGACATGTGTTCGAATCCCCTTTGAGGCGGGTTATTTTTAAAATGTATATGGACCTCTACGTCGACCTAACCTGAACTTCGTACCAAGAAATCTCTAGGCAAGACCAGGCCAGCGGGATGTTGACACATCACCTATCGAGTGATCAACAACACATCGTTGATCTGTAGCATTATCTTAAAGTTAGCTGCATGTCCTACAGCACGGCTCAATCAGTCTCAACATGTTCGGCTCTTTGTGTTTTCTAAACAGTATAAAATAAAACAAAGTAATGCATCTTTACGTCAGCTCCATGGCCGAGGGGTTAGCAGCTTTCTCCGCTAACCCCGAATACTCTCGTCACGTGACGCGACGAGAATTAGCAGTGGTTCAAATCGCAAAAGTGACTTATGAGAGTATGGAGCCGGTCGCTCAGAAAGTCGTGGCGTGCTGATGAGCGTAATCTAGCCTAGGAATCAACATACAGCTGAAAGATGCTGGTGTTGACCGCAATATCCTGAAACAGGATGGAAACGCGGAAAAAAAAAAAAAAAAAAAAAAAAAAAAAAAAAAAAAAAAAAAAAAAAAAAAAAAAAAAAAAAATGCATCTTTACAGAACAGGATTAAAACACATACAGGACGTTGTGGCGACTAGCCTTCATCAGCAAACAAATACATATATAGATCACAATATATAGTCACATAGAAGACCCTCCGGTGACTATATTAAAACATAAGGACGGGATGAGAAGAATAAACATATTTAAAAATGAAAGCAATGAAAATGTGTTAATATAGTTGTGTTTTGTGTATGTATTTGTTTGCTGATGAAGGCTAGTCGCCGCAACGTCTTGTATGTGTCTTAATCCTGTTCTGTAAGCTGCATTACTTTTCGTTATTTTATATTGTTTACATTTCCACAGCTTTACCGCAGTTCCTCCAAATTTGTATTTTCTAGGCAGTTTTATTTCAGTCGTTTGTCAGTGCTTTATGAACGACCGACATTCATAGCATGATGGAAATCAACACACAGCGGTCTGTTTTCAAATCGCCTAGAGCTGACTTCGGGGTGGTGAAATTGCGCTCACTGCCTCTAAGCCATATACACCGACAGGACAATTTGGAGCTAACGCTGTGTACCCATAATGCCCCAAGGGGCGAAAAGGGTCTTTAATATATGAACCTCGGCGATCGGTACACACTGACAAATGATAGCAGAAGAATAGTTCAATGTAGACATTTATATTTGTTTCAGAGACTTGTGTTCTGTATCAGAAATGGTAGCGTATCATGATAAAGCTATTGAATTTTATAAACTAAACAACCAGAAGATGTTATATTCACACTGATCATGAGGGCAGTGTATAAGACATAGCTTACTCGGATAAGGAGGAAAAACTTGATGGACCTATGTCGCTTCGTGTGTTATGTTACTGGTTTTTTTTTAAAAATAAAATTATAAATGGATTATTCTTGTTCTTCTTCATCTTCATTCTCATTATCACATCAGCATCTTCTTCTCTTCATCTTCTCCTCCTTCTCCTCTCTCATTCCTCTTCTGTTGCTGTTTCTTCTTCTTGTGGCCACTGTTCTTGAGGACTACACCAACAGACTTGTTCTCTTGTAGAACTTGCCGTTTTTATTTTATCATTTCTGTGTTGTTAATTCCTTGTGGTTCGGAGCAGTACTGATTCATTGACGCATTTACAAACATCTTTCTTAGCTCAGTGTGCAGAGGATAATTCCTTAGACCATGTTCACGTGAATATTGATCCAGCAGGGATGCAAAGCTTATCCTGTGTTTACTCAGTCTACTGTGTCCTATCCAAAAACAAAGAATGGTGGTATATCCTATTCTAATATAAAGAATAATGTGATGCCCTATCCTAACACAAAAAAAGTGTATTATGTTCTATCGTAATACAAAGAATGGGGCTATATCTAATCCTAACATAAAGAATGGTATGTTGTCCTATCGTAATACAAAGAATGGTGACATGTCCTTTCATAATACAAGGAATGGTGTTATGTCCTATTCTAATACAAAGAATGGAGTTAAGTTCTATTCTAATACACAGAATGGTGTTAAGTCCTATCCTAATACAAAGAATAGTGCTATGTCCTATCCTAGTACAAAGAATAGTGCTATGTCCTATCCTAATACAAAGAATAGTGCTATGTCCTATCCTAATGCAAAGAATGGTGTTGTATCCCAGCAAGTAGGGCATGCGCTATTCATTCATTCAGTAGCATGTCCTTTACAGAACCTCGCTGCCATTACAACCTTCCGGAAAACTTCTCGATCGCAAACAAGATGTCCCACGTCCGACACAATCATCTGGAGATAATCCTCCACATCCTGCACCCATCTTCTCTTTGGCCATCCTCTTCCTCTCTTCCCAGGCATATACCCCTACATTATTGTTCTCTCCAAACTCTCATGACGTTTCAAGTGACCAAAATATTTCAATTTTCTTTGTTTTATCGTCTTTAATAGCCAACCCTCTTCAAAATTCAGCTCTTGATGTGTGGATGCATTTGCTCTTTTCTTTACTCAAGATATTCTTAGAACCCGTCTATAACATTTATATTCAAAGGCATTTATGCGCTGTTCAGCTTGTTTAGTAAGTGTTCAGGTCTCACAAGCGTATGTCGCAATGGGAAAGATGCATGCTCTTAAAAATCTAATTTTTGTAGTTCTGTCTGTCCCATTCCATAATTTATTCAGTTGTTTTAGTCTTCGAAGAGCAATTGATAGTCGTCGTTTAATTTCTTTCACTGTGTCACCATTGTTGGTAATCAATGACCCAAGATATTCAAAATTTTCCATCACCTCCAATCTTTCCTCATTAACATATATTTCTTTCTCCATAATAGTTATATCTGTATGCATTAACTTTGTTTTTACTATGTTAATATATAAGTTGTAATTTTCACTATGTCTTTGGGTTGAGGTTATTAGGTTTTCTATGCCATTTTGTGATGTGGATAGTAATACTGTGTCATCAGCATATCGAATCTCTGGTCAGGCGCTATTAGTCATGTTAAAAATGTGAACGCGCTCCGAGCGGTTCAATACTTATCATTTGCAAGCAATGAAGTCTATCCGTTTACCTTTTCAACCCCTGTGTTTGTGTGTGTGCGTGTGTGTGTATGTGTGTGTGTGTGTGTGTGTGTGTGTGTGTGCGCGCGCGCGCGTGATAAGGTGAATGGCTTTATGTATTTCATCTGTTCAAGATTTGTTTCTTCTTCACAGCATTGGCAGATTCCCCTTGGACGTCGCTTCAGATCTCTCAAGTTGTGGTTTGTTATGAGGATGTTTGGTACCGAGGGACTACAGCAGCAAATCAGAAAGGTATGGATGTTATCTCATTTCTGTGTCCATCAAATATTCTTCATCTACTTATCCCAGTGTCTTATCTATAGCAGAAGTTGATTTTTAAGATTCCCACATCCTTTCTGTCACTTAATATTTGAATGAAGTTGATGTTTATAATCTTATTTGTTGCTAAGCCGTGTAAGATTTCCATATATATCTTTCTCTCTACTCCTATGTCTCTTTTTCTTAATTATTGAGTCATGCTATTCTTTCCAATGTTACTTTCTCTCTACTCCTCTGTCTCTTTTTCTTAATTATTGAGTCATGCTATTCTTTTCAATGTCACTTTCTCTCTACTCCTCTGTCTCTTTTTCTTAATTATTGAGTCATGCTATTCTTTCCAATGTTACTTTCTCTCTACTCCTCTGTCTCTTTTTCTTAATTATTGAGTCGTACAATTCTGTCCAATGTTACTTTCTCTCTACTCCTCTGTCTCTTTTTCTTAATTATTGAGTCGTACCATTCTGTCCAATGTTACTTTCTGCAGGCTACAATTACTTTCTGTTTATCCATATAGCTTCTATGGCGAAGGGGTTACGAATACATTTCGTAATCCCACATACAGCGTTTGAAATACAACTGCGGGCGGTTTGGAAGACCGCCGTGTGTTAGTTTTCATACACTGGTATAAGTGCTGGCCGTTTAGAAAGCAATAGCACACTACTGAAAGTAAACTTGCCAAGAAATCACAACCAGCCAAAACATGGTGAGGTTGACCGGCGATTATTTGCTACATTGTGCTTTAAAAGCGCATAATAACTACAACCCATGGCGGTAGCGAATTTGACTGATCAGACCAATTCGTGCTATAAATATTCGCCCACAGTGTATGCATCAGAACACATGGTCATTTTAACCATCACGCACCATTTTTCGTCTCACGCCGTCAGTGTATGATCTATCTGCAATCATTTTCTCCTTTGTCTTTATTCCATTTCTGAAATTTGCCCTCCATGCAACACGTTCGGCGGCGACTTGCTCCCAATGTGCATTATCAATGCCTGTATAGATAATGTCCCGTTTACACACATCTTTGTATCGTAGTAGAGGCCGACCCTGAGATCTCCTACCCGTCTGTAATTCACCAAAAAATATGTCTTTTGGTTTTCTACCATCATCCATCCTTCTAACGTGTCCTATCCATCTAAGTCTACGAAGACTGAGCATGGAACACACCGTCACACAACCTGATCTTTCCAATATTTCAGTATTTGTGATTTTGTCTTGCTGCTTAATACCAAGTATTCTTTGCAGACACCTCATATGAAACCTGTTTAAACGTTTTTCTTGGTGTGAGTAAGTTAACCAGGCTTCACTGCCATAAAGAAGAGTACTAAGGACACAGGCTTGATAGACAAGGACTTTTGTTTTGGCAGTAAGCTTCCTGTTCTCCCAGACTCGTTTTGTTAACCTGTTTGTTCATTGTTGCTGCCTTACCAATCTTGATGTTGATTTCCTTATCTAGGGATAATTTGCTATTTACTTCTGATCCTAAATATGTAAAATGGTCAATACAGATTGATGGTACCTATGTGTACCTTGTGACATAACCTGTGTCTTCGTTTAGCTAATTGTTAAACCAAATTCAGAACAAGCATTGGAGAATGCAGATATTAGATGTTGTAATTCTTCCCCAGAGTTGGACGTAATTGCAGCATCATCTGCAAACAGCAACTCTCTGATCAGTACCCTCCTAATTTTGGTGTTGGTCTTAAATCTTTGAGCATTATAGAGGCGGCCATCTAAACGTGAGTGAATGTATATACCACCATCCTGATCACGAAAGGCATATTTCAGTAGAAGTGAAAAGTATATTCCAAAGAGGGTGGGAGCTAGTACACAACCTTGCTTAGCTCCACTCTTGATTTCAAACTCATCTAAAGTTGCACCATCAAACTTGATTATACCCTTCATGCCTGTGTGGAACGATTCCACAATGGACAGAAGAGTTGGTGGGCAGCCAATCTTCTTTAGTGCCTTGAACAGATCCTCACGACTGACCAAATCAAATGCCTTTGTGAGGTCGATGAAGGCAATAAACAGTGGTTGATTCTGTTCAAGGCATTTTTCTTGTATTTGTCGCATTAAGAATAGCATATTAATAGTAGACCGGTTCTGTCGAAAGCCACACTGTGATCTGGGGTAGACTTGATCTCCCAGGACTTGAATCAAACCTCTTCCTAGCACAAAGCCGTGGCTGAGTTACAGAGACCATGTGTTGCCTATGCAGCCTGATCCCTCTCTCGGCCTACCTAGCTCACTACCGAGGAAAGGTAACAACAATACATCTGGAACAAAAAAGCTGCAGAAGCTGGCGGATCAACAAAGCAATGCTCTAACTGTCCGCCAGTCGGAGCTTCGATCCTAGACCAGCTGCCAACCACGGCTTAGGGCCGGGTCTGCACTGCTATGACATTTAGTCTTTAGGGTGCATTTGCTGGCACCAGGTTAAGGCTTCCGCCTTCCCAATTGAGCTCCTCCGCCCGAAGCCGTTGGCACAATGTGGGGTGTCAGGTTTGGTAAGCGCCGCCCAACATTGGGCATTAACAGAAAGCAGGTAGTTCCGTCTATTAAGTTAGTTAGTTAGTTAGTTAGTTAGTTAGTTAGGTAGGTAGGTAGGTAGGTAGCTAGCTAGCTAGCTAGCTAGTTAGTTAGTTAGTTAGTTAGGTAGGTAGGTAGGTAACTAACTAACTAACTAACTAACTGACTGACTGACTGACTGACTGACTGACTGAATGACTGACTAACTAACTAACTAACTATCTAGATAGTTAGTTAGTTAGTTAGTTAGTTAGTTAGTTAGATAGTTAGTTAGTTAGTTAGTCAGTCAGTCAGTCAGTCAGTCAGTCAGTCAGTTAGTCAGTCAGCCAGTCAGTTAGATAGTTAGTTAGTTAGTTAGTTAGTTAGTTAGTTGGTTAGTTAGTTGGTTGGTTGGTTGGTTGGTTGGTTGGTTGGTTAGTTAGTTAGGTAGTTAGTTGTGAATAATGCCGCCGCCAGAATGCCAACACAAAAGTTCTCCACGAAAAAATACAATTCATCGTCGATTGAATCGGCAGTCACTAGAATGACTTCATTGACCCGGGTTTATCCCATATGGTTCGGTCTATATTCACAGGGTGACTCGCCAAAAGCGCCGCACAAAGCACGAACTCCATAGCTCCATCGACGACTCACAGAGTTCTACTGAAAAATGCACTCGTGAACCAAAGCGGCAAACAAGTCATTTCAGCGACAGCCGGCCTCCGTCGTTCCGAAACTGCAGTTCACGCTACACACAAGCCCAGGCATATGTAAAAGCATTCCACACGAAATTCACAGCACACAGTGTCACGCCACGCACTCACCCAGTAGCAGGGTGACGGAACCATGCACTACCAGTCTAACATGAGGAAAATGCAAATGTAAAATCACAAGCATAAACACTCCAGAGGCCTAAACGGTTCAAATGCCTATCCGTCATGTTGGGGACCGGAAGTCAGTGCCGTCTACTGTCATACGGTAGCTCTGTCGCATTTGACTAAGACCTGACACATTGCAAAGGATATGCAACTAACTATAATCATACACGCGGTTGTTCAACCACACACGTGTCGTCCATAATAAGGAAATGATTCACCTTTATATATTTTTAACGTAGAGTTGTATCAGTCTATGCTTGTTGTTTATGTGCTGACGAAGGCTTTGTCCACAACGTCCATTTCGTTACTTGTGATGGTGGTCTAGTAAAGCTTACCGATGTTACTTCTAGATTTTGGATCATTCATCCATTACGCATTAAAGCGGGAAAAGGGGTCATATAATATACCTATTTTCATAATGTGGAAGGCAAGGGGAAACCACCACATTATCTTCCCAAGACTTCATGGCAAAACATAAATCAAAGTTAGTGAAGGACGTTAATGGCTGTCTTAGGGCATCCTCGTCCGGTAGGGACAGTCATGAGCCACAGGTGACACCAGACCGTCATCCAGCTACTGATGGCAAAATCTTAACTAAAATAAATAAATTTAGAGTAGGAACATGGAATGTTAGGACATTAAATGAGCTAGGAAAGTTGACCAATGTTCTAAGAGAGATGGATAGCATGAAAATGAATATACTAGGCGTTAGTGAGATGAGATGGAAGGGATCGGGCAAAATTATAGCTGACAATCACACAATAATTTATTCTGGAGGGGAGACACATGAGAAAGGGGTAGGAATAATATTAGATGAAAAAACAGCCAAGTCAATTAATGGATACTGGTGTATTTCAGATAGAGTTATTATGGTAAAAATCAAAGGCAAACCAATAGACATAAATATTATACAAGTATATGCGCCAACAGCAAGCAGTAGTGATGAAGAAATACAACACTTTTACGACGAAATAGAAATGGTGATGGCTCAAATTGGATCACAAGAAACAAAGATAATACTTGGTGATTTTAATGCAAAAGTAGGAAAGGGAAAAATGGAGGATGTAGTGGGGAATTATGGTTTAGGTACAAGAAATGAAAGAGGGGAAAAGCTAATAGAATGGGCAAATATCAATGATATGATAATTGGAAACACATGGTTTAAACACCATAAAAGACGACTGTACACATGGATAAGCCCTGATAAGAAAATACGCAACCAAATTGACTACATACTAATTAATAAAAGATTTAGAAATGCTTTAATTAATGTAAAGACAATGCCTGGTGCTGACTGTAATAGTGATCATGTACCACTATGTGGACAAATAAAAGTAAGATTAAAAAGAGGGAAAAAAATGGTTAAGAACATGAGACTTAATAAAGAGGTTCTAAAAATAGATAAAGAAATGCAAGAACAATACAGAGTGACTGTGAAAAATAGGTACAATGCAATAACTAAAATACAGAGTATAGATGAACAATGGGAAATGTTAAGGGACTCCATTCATCAAACTAGCAAAGAAGTATTACCAGAGAGAGGCAAAATAGCTAAGAAAAAATGGATGAATGAAGATATCTTAAACCTGATGGACAAAAGAAAACAGTATAAAAATGACAAACAAGAATACGCTAAGATAAATAAAGAAATAAAAGATAAATGTGGGAAGGCTAAAGAAAGTTGGTTAAACGAGCAATGCAAAAATATTGAATTAAATTCCATTAAAGATACAAAAAATATGCACAGACAAATCAGTGAGCTCACAGGAAAAAAAATAAGAATAAATACAGGGTGTTTGAAATCAAAAACAGGAAAGATAATATTAGAGGAAGATGCTATAATGAAGAGGTGGAATGAGTATATAAGAGAATTATATGAAGGAGAAAGGGCAGAATTAACAGAAGATAGTAACTTAGAAGGTCCACCTATTCTGAAAGAAGAAGTCGCTGACGCTATGAAACGTATGAAGAAAGGAAAAACAGCTGGGCCAGATGAAATCACAATAGAAGAATTAGAAGTATTGGGAGAATTTGGAGTAGATATATTAACCAAAATGTTGAATGATATTTACAGCAGTGGATATTTACCCAGTGATATGCTGAAATCTGTATTTATAGCTATACCAAAAAGACCAGGAGCAATTGATTGTGAAGATTTTCGTACAATTAACCTTATAAACCATATCACTAAGCTTCTACTCAGAATCATAATGAGAAGAACCAAAAAGAAAATAAAAATGGAAATTAGTGAAGAACAGTATGGATTTGTGGAAGGAAAGGGCACAAACAATGCAATTTATACATTGCGGACACTAATAGAAAGGTCAATAGAGAAACAGAGGGACATATATTTGTGCTTCATAGATTATACTAAGGCATTTGATAAAGTAAAACATGATGAACTGATTAAAATGTTAGAAGATATCAACACTGATGGAAAAGATTTAAGAATAATAAAGAATATTTACTGGAACCAAGTAGCAGCAATTAAAATGGGAAATAAAGAGGGTAGTTACGAACAGATAAAGCTAGGAGTACGACAAGGGTGTGTCTTGTCACCAGATCTTTTCTCCCTGTATAGCGAAGTAATAATGAGAGAGATCAAAGAGATGCCAGGAATACTAGTTGGAGGTTATAATATAAATAATATACGCTATGCAGATGACACAGTATTGGTGGCGGATAATTCAACAGACCTACAACAATTATTAGACGTTGTAGTAACAGAGAGTGCAAGGAAAGGACTCAACTTGAATATCAAGAAAACAGTAACAATGGTAATATCAAAGAAAATGGTGACACCAAAATGTGACATAGAAATAGAAGGGAAAATCCTTAACCAAGTTGATAATTTTAGATACCTAGGGGCATTTATAACATCAGATGGAAGATGTACAACAGAGATTAGGAGCAGAATAGGGCAGGCAAAAGCCGCATTTCATAAAATGAAGAGTATCTTATGCAATAAGTCACTGTCACTGAATGTAAGAAAGAGAGTGCTGAAATGCTATGTAGAACCAGTTTTGCTGTATGGCAGTGAATCTTGGAATGTAAATGAACAAATTAAGAAGAAATTAGAAGCAACAGAGATGTGGTTCCTGAGACGAATGTTGCGAATTCCTTGGACTTCCAGAGTAACTAACGACGACTGCCTGAAACAGGCTAATGAAACTAGAACATTATATACAACAATAAGACAGAGACAAACAGCTTTCCTCGGTCATGTGATGAGAAGAGAGGCATTGGAGAACATCGTAACAACTGGAAAGATCGAGGGGAAGAGAGGCAGAGGTAGACCAAGAGAAGTGATGCTGGATGGATTGAGACGGTGGCATGGAGGAATATCAGCAGCAGAGTTGATCCAGAAAACCAAAGACCGAGATCTATGGAGAGCCATGAACGCCTACGCCAGCCGGCACGGCACTTGATGATGATGATTTTCATTTGACGACTTTCAATTTTAAACATTTTTAATTTTATTAGAATATGTTGCATATTGTGTAATCTTTCACTTATGTGCACTTTTGTGCACTTTTGAAAATGCATTGTATCATAGACTATAATAACAGTAATCTAACTTTCAGGATGTATCCTTGGCCAAACAGTTTGAATCGTTGGTGAGGAGTGATCCGAGATTTGAAATTTTTGGGACAGTAACTCTGGGTCTTGTTTGTTTCAGACTGAAGGTAACTTTGAGATCTGTGTTTAAACAAATTAAAGTTGCCCCATTGAAGCAGGTGTTATGTGGCAGGTGACAAGCAGTGTCCATCTAGTCCAGTAACAAATGGCTAGCACAAACAAGCAGTGTCCATCTAGTCGAGTAACAAATGACTAGCACAAACAAGCAGTGTCCATCTAGTCCAGTAACAAATGGCTAGCACAAATAAGAGTGTTGATCTAATTGAGTAACAAATAATTAATACAAATAAACTGTGTATAGACATGATATGCGAGGTATCTGAACAGAAGATATTTTGCCATTGATTTCCTTCCAGGAACCGACCATACTGGTCGATGACCGTAGCTATTGTCTTTGTAAAAATAACATCCCCTGCCTAACATCGTGCAACTTGAGATCATCACTAATAGCAATCTATCGGCTGCTCCTCAGTTTCACCCATCATCTGCTTACATTATTTAACGCTACCCTGAAGCGGGTACTCCACCTTGCTCATGGGTGTCCTGTAGGCTAGCTGAGAGAAGGGGACACCTTACTTCTCCTTTGATAGAGGATATCCCTACCCCGCCACAATAACGATAGTTACAAAACACATGTCTTCCCAGATACAACCTCAAAGTAAATGGAACTAATCTGAAAAAGTCAATGTAGTTAATATTTTGGGTACCTTAATTACAGCAGTTGGAAGATGTCCTAAGGAGTGTTACATGAAGGTTGTCTGCGCTGAATCAACTACACTGTCTCGTCTAAATGTACATTCAGTCAGATTGATGTTCATCCATCTCTTGATGTTACCTTCTCACTTGTATCGTTGTCTATCTTGTGCTCGCTTGCCTTCAGCCTTACTGTCTAGTATGGTTTTTATACGAATGTTATATTTATAAGAGTGTTGAGGTGTTACATAGAACATGTACTTTTGTGTGGATGTGAAGCATGGACAATGAGTAGACAAGCTGAAAAATATCTGATGGCTGTGGAAATGTAGTTTCTGGGGAAAATGCAAAGAATACCATGGACAGACAGAAATCATCATCATCATCAAGTGTCCTGCCAGCTGGCGTAGGCGTTCATGGGTCTCCACATTTCTCGGTCTTTTGTATTCTGGATCAACTCTGCTGATGATATTCCTCCATGCAACCGTCTCAATCCATCTAGCATCATTTCTCTTTGTCTGCCTCTGCCTCTATTCCCCTCGATCTTTCCAGTTGTCACGATGTTCTCCAATGCCTCTCTTCTCATCGCATGGCCGAAGAAAGTTGTTTGTCTTTTTCTTACTGTTCTATATAATGTTCTAATTGTATTAGCCTGTTTCAGGCAATCGTTGCTAGTTACTCTGGCAATCCAAGGAATTCGCAACATAAGTGGAATAAGTGGACAACGCTGCAGGTGAGCAGAGCAGGGCACTCACTTGTCCTTACAGTCGGAAATGGCTGTCAAAGGCAGCGGTAAAAGACCACCATGTGGATGTGGAAGGAAAGGGGAAACCAAGACATTATCTTTCCAAGACTTCGTGGCAAAACACATTTCAGAGTTAGTGAACGATGTTAATGGCTGTCTTAGGACATCCTCGTCCGGTAGGGACAGTCATGAGCCACAGGTGACACCAGACCGTCATCCAGCTACTGATGGCAAAATCATAACTAAAATAAATAAATTTAGAGTAGGAACATGGAATGTTAGGACATTAAAAGAGCTGGGAAAGTTGAACACTCTTCTAAGACAGAAATACCAATGACTAAGTCCCACAAGAAACAAATGAAAACCGTATACTGATTAGAGAAATTAGACGTAGACATTCACAATTTTTTGGACACGTTATGAGAGGAAATGAATTGGAGAACTCGGTGACAGCTGGCAAGATTGAGGGGAAAAGAACAAGAGTAAGGCAGAGAAGTACATACCTGGATGGCTTGGCCACGTGGGATGGTCGAGACAAGAACATAGAGCTAATCCACGACTCTGGTGATCGTGTGAGATTAGATCATGTATCTAGGCTTCTGCACCATATAGCTGTGTTGAACATACATAACAAATGACAGTTTTCACAAATGAATCCTTAATATACGCTTTTACTCTGTAAGGGCCCAAACTCCACGAATGAAACTCTTAACAAGGTCATCAATGAGGACCGCAGAATACACATGGTTCCTTCCAAGGTGAAGGGCACGTACTTCCTGCGATTTGCTGTCTGCGCTAGTAGCACTCAGTCTTCAGATGTTACCTTCGCCTGGTCAGTTATACAAGACATCACAGATAGTGTCTTAAAGGAGATTAAAGGTTCACAATGACAGTCTGTCTTAGGTAATGATACATGCGGTTTCGTCTTTTTCCTCCTCCTCCTCCTCCTCCTCCTTTCCTTCTTCTTCTTCTTTTTCTTCTTCTTCTTCTTCTTCTTCTTCTTCTTCTTCTTCTTCTTCTTCTTCTTCTTCTTCTTCTTCTTCTTCTTCTTCTTCTTCCTCTTCGTCTTCTTGCTTGCTTGTGTTCTTTGGCTTGAGCTCCAACGCGAAGTTCTGTATGTCGGATGAAGGCATCCTGTTGTCCAACATCAGTGTGATGTTATACAGGACCTGAGGTTTGCGTGAGTATCCGTTGTCCCATCTTCTTCTTCTTCTTCTTCTTCTTCTTCTTCTTT
>JACEFZ010003353.1:15000-23033 GCA_014155875.1 Cepaea nemoralis | reverse complement strand
AAAAGAAACAAAATCTTTTTTTCTGACACCATGTTAAACTCGGTGATAAAACAAAATTACTTGCATCCAGGGTATTCGAACACATGACCACAGGGTCAGTAGGCAAGTGGATTAGCACTATGTTAACTCATTAGTAAGACTATTACACGCTAAAACGCTTGCTAGAACGAAAGCAACACAGATACAATGTTAGAAGTTTTCTGACAGTTGATTCTTAAAAATCAAGTTCCGCAGTTGAAACCTGCTGTTGGTATGAAAAGTGCTACTACCATAACCATTTGTAAGCCTGAATGAACACATCACAATTTGTAAGCCTGAATGAACAGAGGAATAAGTGACTAATCTTTCCCTCATGTAGAGAACATCAACATTCATGCCATTGTCAGCATTGCGTCCTGACTATTACACCAAGAACAATCAGCCATAATATGTCCCATGTTTGACAGTGATCACAACGTTGTGTAGATACCAACTGTTAGTTAAGACGATTTGTCTTTGACTGAAATGTACAACCTTGGGTCAGGTAACATGGAAGACACCGGCTTCCATGCTGCGATCCTGGCATCAACTGAGTGTAGCGCTAGACCTTTTATCTATTCAGCCTACACTAGAGGTTCTAAAACCACGGCCCGCGGGCCACTTGTTGCCCTCTAGCTGTCATAGAGTGGCACGCAAGTCCTTGAGCAGTCATTTTCCGCAATGACCGTTATAAAAAACAAGCAACTTTCTAGACTCACCGACAGTAATCTAGCTACGCTTATGACTTTGGGCACAACAGATGTGTGCCCAGACATTGATAAACTTGCATCTGAACTTAAGTAACTGGTTATGAAGAACAGCTACATTTGTGAATTAATTACATTAAAAAGCGGTTTTCGAAACTGATTAAAAATTTTAGTTAAGAAAGGTACGAATGATATTGCACAACTTTTGCCCGTTGTGGCCCGCTTAACTACCGATAATAGTCGATATGGCGCTCTTCTTGAAAAGCTTGGGAACTACTGGCATACACACACTCAAGGGATCTGTATCATACTGGCGACCCTACCTTCCCCAACATTTTCTGGTTACACGTTAAGAGGTTGGGACAACTCTGAAGCAGTGTTTGCAGCTCGGGAGAAAAGGGGGAGGGAATTTGACACCAGGACCAGTAGGCCTTTGCACTAGCCACAACAGTACCATTATTTTCAGAATAAACGTCCATGAAATACGAGCTTGCTTACAATGGCACCACAGAAAGGAGACTAACTCAGTTCTCAACCATAAATATTCATGTAGTATAATAATAGATTTGCAAAGCGACAAAAGATCAACGATTGCAGCCAGTAAGCGTTGCTATCTAGCGTAGTGTTTATACGGTTAGACGTGATCTAAAACTCTGATGATCGTGTGGGATGCGAATCATGACCGCCCACGCTTATCTGCATGGCGCATGATGATCATGGTGATTATACGGTGTGTTACCAGAATGCCAGACGCAGATAAAACATGTTTAGATAACTCTATACGTAGAAGATGTTCACTTGCTCAAATGTATTTATCTATATGCCAGGAAATGGCAGAAACACACCTGAAATGCAAATATCATGCCAGAAACTGGCGGAAATTCAGACGTACTTTTGAAGCTGAATGTATTTGTCAATCCTAATGATAACACAGGCAATGTTTAATTAACTCGATGTACTTGTGACAGTTCGTCTGCGTGGTTGAGTTTAAACTGCTATAATATAAAATCAAGCTTCAGGATTGTTCAAATGTTAAGAGGACTTTCATTGACTTGTGACCAGTTATAAACCAGGCCGTGGCACTGTTTTCTTACACCCAGTTGTCGACTGAGATATAAACTGAAGAGAATAATGCAACATTTTAGTGCGTTTGGTACTTGCTCTCTAAGAATCGACATAATAGCCTTCCAGGCAAACCTGTCGCAGCTAATGTCGCAAGGCGTAGATGCTCACCTTTCCAGTAAGATAGAAAAACGTTAGTTGCATATCCTTTACAGGGCGTAGCAGCCAACACGGCATTTTTTTTTGGAGGGGGGGGGGGGGTGGGGGGCTGTTCGTGAATCCTGGGCAAGTTTACGTTCAGTAGTTTGCCATCGCTTTCTGAACGACCGGCACCCATACCATTCCATAAAAAAACAACGTAAGGCGGTCTGCTTCCAAATCGCCCACAGCTGTGTTTCAAACGCAGGCATCCGCGATTACGAACTTGCCTCTGTAAAACCTTCGCCACGGAGCCGTAAGTGTTTAAAAAAAAAAAATTAAACTGGCTTACAGATACTCCAGTAAGTTACGGGTTGTAAATAAGTCGGATACGCCTTTTTCCTAAATCTCTCCTTGCTGGAACAATACTTAAGCCCAGATTCAAGAATCCTTACATAAGTTGTTTCACCTGTTACCGCATCTTCAGTTACAAAAGGTTCATAGAGTTTAAAAGGGTTTAAAATACAAGAGGATTGTTTTATCCCATACGACTCGGTCTTATCTCGCAGACCGGCCTGTCGAAAGCGTCGCACAAAGCACGAACTCCGTAGCTCCAGCGACGACCCCCGGAGTCTCCGAGAAAATTACACTCGTGAACCGAACGCCGTAAACCGCCCGGAATTCGAATCTACAACCTTCAGAGCGCGAGGAAGGCGAGGTAACTACTACGCCACGGAGACCCAAGGTTCATAGATGGTGTTCAGAATGTCAAAACAATGAATTCCCTGCGTGAATTTAAACATAGCGCCGTAAACGAAATATTGTACAATTTATTGTCTGGTATATTTCGCTCATCTAGTCAGGTGCATACTGCAGAATTAGATATCACATGAAGTACTACTGGCACCGTCCCGTCTTGACCGACCATAGTTTGTTACATTGTGCTGAATTAAAGGCATAATAGCTACAACCCTTGGCTGTAGAACAGTGATGGAGTTATACCTCTCCATAACACAAAGCCTGGGCTGAAATATAGAGACCATGTGTTACCCATGTAGCATGATCCCTCTCTTGGCCTGCCTAGTTTACTCTAGAAGAAAGGTAACTCCAATGCATCTGGAACAATGCAAGCTGCAGAAGCTGCTGGATAAGCAAAGCTATGCTCTAACTGTCTGCCTGTCGGAGCTACGATCCCAGACCAGTTGTCAACCAAGGCTTAGTGCCTGGTCTGCCCTGCCATGACATTTAGTCTTTAGGTTGCATTTCCTCGCACTAGGGTAAGACTTGTACCCTCCCGATTGCACCCAAAGCCGTTGGCACAATGTGGGGTTTCGGGTTTGGTAAGCGCCGTACAACATTCTGCACTAACAGAAAATAATACGTTGGCTGAAATACGAAGTACATAGTGACTGATATTGTTCGATAATGGACACACGGAAGTCTTCAGGATGTTTCTCCATCGCGAGTGTTCCAATTACAGGTGATCTTGGAGCCAACGGATCTACTCGCTCGTTACCTCGTACCCCAGCATGACCCGGACAATATCCGTGTAAATCTTGGTAAGAGAGAAGTGTCTACGCTTGGTGTCCACTCAAGCTCCATATGTCCATTTTGAATTTTCACAACGGTCTCTGAGAATAAGACACTATGATTGCCTCACGACACAAATGTCCCCTAGCCACTTCAAAGCTGCAGTGATTGCAGCCACCTCCATCTCCATACTTGAGGTTGTAGATCCATACGCTCAGTTTTGTTCCGCAATAGTTCACACACACCCATCCCCAACTATATACTTTAACTGTCGCTGAAAATTATCACCAGATTTCCCTTCATTGTGCAAAGAACCATCGATGCACACTAGTGCGCCATCTGTGCCGGAATGTTCATGTATCGAATGTTGAACCCACAGTTGTACTAACATATTACAGACTCTCTACAATCTCAATGCGATAGTGACCTGATGGATGCTCCAGTTCTACCAACCCGTTACCGCACTCTCTACAGTCTCCTTCTAACACGACGGTGACCTGATGGATGCTCCAGTTCTACCAACCCGTTACCGCACTCTCTACAGTCTCCTTCTAACACGACGGTGACCTGATGGATGCTCCAGTTCTACCAACCCGTTACCGCACTCTCTACAGTCTCCTTCTAACACGACGGTGACCTGATGGATGCTCCAGTTCTACCAACCCGTTACTGCACTCTCTACAGTCTCCTTCTAACACGACGGTGACCTGATGGATGCTCCAGTTCTACCAACCCGTTACTGCACTCTCTACAGTCTCCTTCTAACACGACGGTGACCTGATGGATGCTCCAGTTCTACCAACCCGTTACTGCACTCTCTACAGTCTCCTTCTAACACGACGGTGACCTGATGGATGCTCCAGTTCTACCAACCCGTTACTGCACTCTCTACAGTCTCCTTCTAACGCGACGGTGACCTGATCGATGCTGCTATTGTGACTGCCACTGTCAACCCACTCCTGTCTCCTGTGTATCATCTACTTGACTAAGGTAACCTGCTCGATATAGACTAATGGACGCTCGGCGCGTCATGTGGTTAGCGTCCCGCTGGCCGGCTTGACTTCCCACGATATTATTGCTACCCATGGTGAGGTGGGTTGACCTGGCAGCCCCGGTCAATTGTAAAAATCCGCCTCTATGCCGATTTGAACCTATGCCCGCCGGACAGGCAGGAGAGTGTCTACCGCAGCTACTTAAGTAATAGATATGGTAGATACATGGTTGCCGGTGTTCTAGTGCATCACACAGACATATCACACCATCACACAAACATCCACACATCACACTCTACACACTGACACACACACACACACAATTGCTCTCTCTCTCTCTCTCTCTCTCTCTCTCTCTCTCTCTCTCTCTCTCTCTCTCTCTCTCTCTCTCTCTCTCTCTCTCTCTCTCTCTCTCTCTCTCTCTCTCTCTCTCTCTCTCTCTCTCTCTCTCTCTCTCTGAGGTCTGATAGAAATCCTGGCGAGTAAAATCCCAACTGTTCTGCAAGTATGTCAGTTTCATTTTCAATTTGCTAACAAGTCACAGGTAAGACTGATGTAAAGTCGATTGGTAAATTGTAGAAACACTTCTACTACACACTTGAATGCCTTCAATAATCATATTTCTCACAAAGTAAAATGTTCTAAATATTATTCTAATTGAATTAGCATGTCGAGCTGACGCTGATATTGTTCACTTCTAACTTGATAAATGTCTGAGATGTCAATCCCACTTCGAGTTACTGAATGAATCAGAGTTGCATGTTTCAGTTACATACCCGGCTTAGTGAACTCGTCTGTCGGAATGGTCTATAACAGGAATCTCAAATACATGAATCAAGATTGTCTGACACCCATTTTGACAATGCAAACTTGATAAATTTGGCGTGGATTTCTGAAGTTTGAACGTCGTAGACAAGAATAGCCCACATCTGAAAGTAAAATCAATATAGAAATATAGATCCACCAAGGAAAACACTCTTGCACCGAAAGGCTGTGAGATACTACCAGCAGCGTTATTTACAATTGCCACTTTATCACGTGATAACATACTTTCAGTAAATTATATGATATCTTTTCCCCCGGTTTTCTTTCCCTCAGTCTTAACTTAGAAGTTCTTTCTTGTATCCCTTTACATGATCATCACGGGGCAGTTTTATACACATATTAAGGTCGTTTGAAATATACACGATTGTTTAAAATCAGAGCCGAATTCTATATTTGCTGGTTTGGCTATACAATAGTTCTTGTTAGTATGACACCTTGTTTAATGTATTTGGTGCCCAAGCATCGATGTATTGTTTCTTTCTGGCGATAGCGTGGTTGGGTGGTGGTAGGGGAAGATGGGGGTTGGGGGGGGGGGGGGGGGAAGACGTGTTCACATATGTATGTTGTCAAGTGTACCATCTAAGATCCACTTCTTCCATATTGTCTTATTTTCCTTCATCAAATGTCAATCACTGTGAAATTTGCATTGTTCTATTGTTTTGTTAACGATGGGAGTACTTTAAGTTCCATTATTGATTTCTGCCATATTAACTTCGGGGTCTGCAATTTTTGAACATGCTGGCCAACGATCGAATAACCCTCGTCCCAGACAATGGCTGAAACTGATGATATGTGAAATGGAAGCAAACAACCAGCAGCACTTCAGTATATAAATATAGCAATTTATCAGTAATTCGGCTCCTGTGCTGGCTTGGCTTGAAGATTCATGATAATTCCATTCCAAGGTAGTCTGTCCTGTTTCCTACTATAATTCCATGTACTTCTGCACTGATAAATTTATACACGCCTGCTTTATATTTTCCTTCGTCTTCCTCGTCAAAGTTTCCCATGAATTAAACCTTCTAGTATTATTTCCAGTGGTTCTTCATGTTTTATAATATTACCAAGCTATAAAAATCTTCATTTTTCTATTACTGATACACAATTTAAAAAACGAATTTTTGTATTACAGATGCCATGATTAATTCGTTTGTCAAATTTTTAATCCAACAGGTCTGGTAGAAAGACAATGAACGCCACGCCATCTGGTAAGGCACATCGTGATGATAAAGCATGTTAGGGTCCATAAAGAACTCGCTTGTCAATCTGTCAATTCCTCGGGAGTCTCCGTAATGACGTGGCCAATCCGTCTGTCCCGCGCTCCGAAGGTTGTGGGTTCAATCCCGGACTACGTCTTTCGGTTCACGAGTGCATTTTCTCTGCGATTTCTGGGGGTCGTCGCCGTAGGTAAGGAGTTCGTGCCTTTTGCGACGCTTTCGGCAGGCCGCCATGCTGTAAATAACCGAGCCAAATTGGATAAAACCTAGTGCAATGAAGTCGATCCTCTCGACTTTTAAAACTTCTATTTTCGAATTCATCGTCTGTTTGCCTAAGTAGCTCGTGTCAGTCCATGCCCTTGTAATTTGCCTGTTAGGGGGCTGAGTGGTCTCGAGTGCTGGAGGTCCCGGGTTCAAACACCGGTAAGGACCGGGATTTTTTCACGTGGACTTCTAGTAACAAAATTTCCCCTGGTCTCTGGGTTGTGCAGGTCTCTCTGGCTGAGGGGTTACACCACTTTCTCCGTAATCCCGTTTATCCACGCAGGGTCTCGCAGCGAGGCGAGAATTGGAAGCGGTTCGACCCGCGCTCATGACTTGCGGGATAATGAGCCGGCCGCTCAGAAAGCAATGGCAAACTACTGAGCTGAAAGATGCTGATGTTGACAGCGATGTCCTGTAAAGGATATACAAAACAAAACAAAAAAACTCTGGGTTGTGAGATTGGATGCCCGTGTGTATTGTTGCGCACGTAAACAATCCCTTAGCATATGGAAATCGAAAAAGAGTAGCCCGGGCAAAATTTCGAGTTAAAAATCTACCCAAAGTATTTCAGGATCCTCGTTGGTGATACGAAGTTCGTACACTGAGCTGAGATTCTCCGGACTCAGGCTTGAGTTAGGAGTAGAAGGGAGCACTTATGGGTTACACCCGTTTACCGTGATGTTGATCCGTCGACTAAACTAAACAAAATTTGCCTGATTAGCTCGTGTGTCCGTCATTCAATCCATTGTCTTGTAGTTTGCCTGAATAGCTCGTGTGTCCGTCATTCAATCCATTGTCTTGTAGTTTGCCTGAATAGCTCGTGTGTCCGTCATTCAATCCATTGTCTTGTATTTGCCTGATTAGCTCGTGTGTCCGTCATTCAATCCATTGTCTTGTAGTTTGCCTGATTAGCTTGCGTGTCAGTCTTTCAATCCATCGTCTTGTAGTTTGCCTGATTAGCTCGTGTTTCCGTCATTCAATCCATTGTCTTGTATTTGCCTGATTAGCTCGTGTGTCCGTCATTCAATCCATTGTCTTGTAGTTTGCCTGATTAGTTTGTGTCGTTCTTTCCATTCATTGTCTTGTAGTTGCTTGATTAGTTTGTGTCCTTCTTTCAATTTACCGTCTTGTAGTTTGCCTGATTAGCTCGTGTGTCCGTCCTTCAACCCCATCAGTGTTTGTACTTGCCATTCTTTAACAAGACCACATCTGGAACTTTTCCATATGCCTTTCATCTCCTGTATCAGCGGTATATGTTTCATAATCAAATAACACAAGTA
>JACEFZ010003353.1:0-10000 GCA_014155875.1 Cepaea nemoralis | reverse complement strand
GAAAAATAAAATACTTTAGCAATATTAAACGTCTTTGAAAGGGCAGTGATGGTAGGCATGGTTTCTGGGTGAAGGCTAATGGGACGACCAGCACGATAATGGATACAGACATTGCGGACACCTTGGGCGTCGAGGATGCAGGAGATGGGAGACAAGGTCAGAAGTTGAGACACTCTTTGAGGGTTGTAAAGAGAGAGACGTTCTACAAAAGACCTACTATATGATGATGATGATGATGATGATGATGAAAGCTACAGTCAATGACATATCTTGGCGTGAGGCTTGATCGTAGCCTATCCTTCAGAGATCATGTCGATTATGTCATAACGAAAGCTCGAAAAGGTTTGTCAGCAATGAGAGTCATGGTGACTGCCAATATCGAGCAAAGACTGCTAATACTTCTGTTCCAAGGACTGGTGCTTTCACGCATCGAGTATGCCCTTGCCATCCTCACTGTCAGCCCTACACAGATTAAAAGACTTGAAAAGGTACAAAACGAAGCCATGCGCATCATTTTGGGCTGCACGAGAGACACCAGCTGTGTAGCAATGAGATACCTCCTTGACTTCCCGACAACGGAACACAGGATCAAGATCTGGAGAGCTCGTGCATACTTAAAAATAAGTGCAGATGAGCAGCACCCTCTGCATGATGCTATATTCAGAGATAAGGGTAACAGGCTAAAGAGGGGCAAATCATGGATGGGTCGGGCGGAAGATGTCGTCAGACAGGTCTGCAGTCTTACCAGTATCAACCCCGGCAAGGAATGGGTGCCGATGTCTCCGGCTTTTAAGTGCACTTTCTCCTGCATTATCACACTCGACAGACGGTGCAAAGAGCAGAAACCTGCCGTTGTCAATGCAGAGGTCAACGCGCTCATCTATGAACACTCAGATAGCCCCGAAGTGCTCATCTATACAGATGGATCTGTTGTAAAGCAGCAGAGAAGTGCGTGGGCATTTACAGCCCGTTCAGCGGGCCGAACCGTTCAAGAATCCAGTGGTGCCCACTTTATGACCACGAGCAGCATGACGATGGAGGTGATGGCAGTTACACAGGCTTTCATATGGCTGGAATCACAGCATTATACCAACGTGTGTGTACTAAGTGACTCAATGAGCATGATTCAGAAGGTCGAAGCTGGAGCTGTTCGCAGACAGTGGACTGAGTCACTGCGGAAGTCTGTTGTCCGTAAAGTCACCTTCATCTTCGTCCCGGGACATGCGGGAGTCGAGGGAAATGAACGAGCTGATAAACTGGCTGGCTCTGCACCCTCTGTAGATGGCCAGCCCATGGATCGTGCCGATGTTATTAACGCCCTTAAAAATATGGCGAGAACAGAGGACTTGGACGTCAGTGAATCTACATCGCTGTCCAGGATGAAAGACTTGTTGAGAGTAAGAATCGGCACGGCCAGACGCGAGAGGTACATTGGGAAAACGAGGTGCCTCGTCAACCAACACAGAACTGGCACTATTAGCCACCGGACGTTGATGCATATGATGGGGGGAGGATCTGAGCACCTATGGACCTGTCCGGAGTGCAATGAAGATACCCCAACTGATAACTAATAACTGATAGTAAAAAGAGCTAAGGTGGGGGGGGGGGGAATATTAATGTGGTTTCTAAGACGAATGTTGCGAATACCTTTCGATTGACAGAGTAGCTAACAACCTGTTTACTGCATTGACAGGGCTAATGAACGTAGAACACAATAAAACAATATATATAACTACACTACAGAGACAAGTATCATTCTCTGGCCACGTAATGAGAATAGAAACATTGGAAGATATCGCGACAACTGGACAGATCAGCGCTAGAAGAGGCTGAAGTAGACCAAGAGGAGTCAGGTTGGATGGACTATGACAGTTGTATGGAGGAGCGAGGCTGGGTGGACTATGACAGTTGCATGGAGGAGCGAGGCTGGGTGGACTATGACAGTTGCATGGAGGAGTGAGGCTGGATGGACTAAGACAGTTGCATTGAGGAGTGAGGCTGGATGGACTAAGACAGTTGCATTGAGGAGTGAGGCTGGATTGACTATGACAGTTGCTTGGAGGAGTGAGGCTGGATGGATTATGACAGTTGCATGAAGAACTAATATCAATAGCATTGATTCTAGAGGTAAACGTGACCGAGGATTTTGTTGCGCTGGCGCTGACATTTTCTCTGCGCTGACGGTGGAGTAGTGTGTTCGTTCCACTCTGCAATCAGCTGGTCTTTAACGTTGACGTTGAGGAAGCAATGGCAAACTACTGAACGTAAAGTTGTGTAGAAAATCTATCTTGTATTGATGGCAACGTCCTGCATATTAAAGGAAAAAAAAAGGAATTAATGGAGAACATCCAGGACTGAGATGTGTATAGATAGACGCCGAAGTCTGAGTTGAGATGAGTTGAGTCAAGAACCGACATCATTCCCATCAGCGCTCAGTCCTCATCTTCAACAGCCAGCGTAGAGATCGAATACTAATGGTGCTCGTTGCAATCTGATTATATGTCCATTTTGCTGTACCTCTGAGTGATAACATTCGACCAGATCCTGAGACCACCCCTTGATGCTTAATTCTGTCTACACCATGATAGCCTATCTGTTCTTCTGCATTAATTATAGTCTACACGAGTGCCTTCACCATATCTGCTTTATCATGCATTAAATCACTCCTAAATGATGCGGCACCGGCCAATCTGTCTGCTTGTTCATTTCCAACCACACCAGAGTGTCCCGGAGAAAAGATCCAGCGAAAGCTCACAACCCGCTACCTCTGAATCCATGCAAGTCATTCTGCACGAAGTATGTCTTCCCTTTGTCAGCATGCTTTCTGAATCAGTTACAATCACAACATTTGTATACAGTTTGTTCTCTAATCAGAGGAAAGCTGCAGTAACCTCCCCCACTACCATTCTCAGACCTGTGGTTGTGGTGTCATGTGACACATTCTTCTATATCCTACATCGGCCATTTTCTTTTGCTATGAATACCCTGGTACTTTCCCCCCTCTTAACACAGGGCCACTGGTACAGATAATCACACCGCCACAACGAGAATAGTCATGAATTAACTTCTGAGTGTCAGCTTCCGTAGCGCCTGCTGGCCAATCCTTACTCTCATCCCCTAATGCTTTTATAACACCACACAAGCCTGCATTTCTATTCGGCACTCTGACCCACCCCATGCCTCTGCCAATCTCCTCAAGCGTGCACACTTTTCTGATGGCATCTACTGCCTGAAACATCCATGGTCTTCCTCTTAGGCAGCCTGTGACCTTTGACGAACGTCCTGATGATGATGACGACGATAATGGTAATGAAAAAAGATAATAACTTTTTACGCAAAAAAAGAATTCGTTTTCCTACAAAATATATTACGATCCATACCCAAACAATTTGCAACTTCTACGAGGGCGTGTCAATAAGTAAGTCACACAGTTTTGTGGGATGGCAGGTAAATGTAGTTGGTGTTGTCTACAGGTGTCATTAGGTGACAGCAACATCGAACTTTATATTCCCGTTCGTCAAGTGGCGCTAGGTGTCTCATGCGCATGCGCAGCGCATAAACAAAATGGCGACTGTACTTACGGAGTGTACAACCAAAGAGCAACGTGCTGTTGTCCGTTTTTTTGTGGGCAAAAGGACTGCCTGCAAAGGCCATTCATAAGGAAATGCTTCCTGTTTATGCTGACAAATGTTTGTCCCGTAAAGCGGTGCATAGCTGGGTAGAAAAACTTTTCTCAAGGACGCTCTAAAATTGTTGATGAAATCCGATCTGGTCGTCCTGTTGAGATTGCAACAGAAGCATCCGTGCAGCGGGTGGAGGAGATGATTAGAGGTGACAGGCGAGTAACGATAGACTCTGTAGCATCTGCAATAGGGTGCTCACATGGTTCAGCATACAGCATAATGCATGATCGATTGAAATTTAAGAAAGTGTGCTCAAGGTGGGTACCCAGACAATTGAAGGAGGAACACAAAATGAACCGATTTGGCCTGTCCTTGCATCATCTCTGTCGATACGAAGATGAAGGAGAAGACATGCTGAACAGGATTGTTACTGGGGACGAATCATGGGTGCATCACTACCAGCCCGAATCAAAGCGTGCTTCAATGCAATGGAAACATCCTTCTTCGCCTTGTGTCCAAAAATTCAAGGTTACGCCATCAGCAGGGAAGGTTATGCTGACAGTGTTCTGGGATTGTCAAGGAGTGCTTTTAACCAATTTCAAGAAGAAAGGTGACAATGTGAATTCTGAATCGTACTGTGAAGTTCTATCGATGCTTCATGATGCAATTCGATGAAAACGTCCAGGACTGCTGACTAGAGGAGTGTTGCTTCTTCATGACAATGCCAGACCACATACGGCTCGATTAACTCAGGAGAAAATTAACCAACTAAGGTGGGAAGTTCTGGAACATCCACCTTACAGCCCCGACTTAGCCCCTAGCGATTTCCACCTTTTTGGTCCACTGAAAACCCACCTTGGCGGGAGACATTTCGCGAATGACGCCGAAGTTGAATGTGAAGTGAAAACGTGGTTTAGAAAACAGAGCACGCAGTTCTATGCAGCCGGTTTGGGAGGACTTGATAAAACGATGAGATAAGTGCATCAATGTTGGTGGAAATTATGTTGAGAAATAAAGGGACAATGCATAGTATAAAAATAAACTGGTTTCAAGTTGTTATCATATTTAGTTATTTTTCTACAGCCATTTGTGACTTACTTATTGACTTCCTCTAGTATTTAAAAGTTGAGTTGAAGAGAATCAAGAACCGGCACCACATCACTCGGGACAATCCCGTAGTGTTGCCCCCCGCACCTCCAACAACCAGCGAACAGTTGTAATCAAAACATACAAATATGAATATACACGTTAGCGCATATCTATACCCAAACTATGTACTAATTAAACTTCCTGTGCACTGACGCGTGGTAGTGAGTTCATTCCACACATCGGTCAGTTGAACTGCCTAGAAAATTAAACTTGCGGTTAGTCGCAATGTTCTACATGGGACACGCAATAACTAAAAGTTAATACAGTGGTTCTCAACCGGTGAGGAATTCCCCCCCCCCCCCCCCCCCCCCCCCCGCAGGGGGAATTTTAGGGTTTCCAGGGGGGGGGGGAATTAAGATTATTTCTAGATTGCGTTAATACAAGAACCGATTACTTGATATTGTTTTTCCCTTCATACTTTACGGTTCTGTACGTATCTACCCTTCTGAAATTCATTTTATAACGTAAGTAGATCCGCAAATCACGTTTTATGTAGATGTCTAGACTTGTTTTAGTATGTGCTATGAAATTTAGCTTCAAATATTACGTATACTGTGTAGGGGCAGGGGGGAATTTTTAGGGAGGAAATACGAAAGGGGGGGGGGAATGACGTTCTAAACATATGGTGAGGGGGGAATGACGTCCTAAAAATATGGTGAAGGGGGCCACGGGCCAAAAAAGGTTGAGAACCACTGAGTTAATGCATATCTTCTTCTTCTTCAGCGTTCCGAGCCATTGAGGTTCTTTGCTGCAAATACAATCTGTCTCCATTCGTCTCTCTGGTGGACCTTCTCTTGCCAGTCGTTGATTCCAAGTGCTTGTAGGTCTGTATGTATATTATCTCTCCACCGCCTTCTTGGTCTACCTCGGGGTCTACGGTCATTTATTTCCTGAGTGTAAGCGAGTTTTGTTTCCCTATTATCTTCCATTCTTTCTATATGCCCCAGCCATTGTAGTCTATTAGCCTTCATGATACCAGTGATTAGCGGGGACTTAAACAAATCATAAATGTCTTTGTTACTTCTTCTTTTCCACTCTCCACTTTGTGTATCCCTAATGGGTCCAAAGATGCGTCTTAAAATTTTGTTCTCAAAGGTTTGTAACAAGGCTTCGTCTCCTTTCGTTGTACTCCAGGTTTCAGAGCCATACAGCACAACTGGTCTGATCAGTGTTTTGTATATTGTGATTTTGGTGTTACGAGATAGCGCCTTTGATTTTAGTAGATGTTGTAGTGCATAGTATATCTTATTTCCAGAGTTGATTCTAGTTTGTATTTCTTCCCTTATGATGTTGGAGCAGTTGAAGATTGTACCCAGGTATTTGTATGTTTCCGTTCTTTTAATGGTCATATTATCTATTTGTATGTGGCCAGAGTTTTTAGCCATTCCGTCTCTTGAAATTACCATATATTCTGTCTTATCTTGGTTGATAACCAGCCCCATCTGTTGGGCTTTTTCCTTTAAGTGAGTCAATATTTCTAATGTCTTTTGTTCACTTTGCCCTATAATATCTATATCATCTGCATAACCAAGCAGCTTGGATGTTCCTCCAATATCACATTCCTCCTTTACCTTCCTTACAACTTTCTCTAGAGCCAGATTGAAGAGTAGCGGCGATAGTGCATCACCCTGTTTCAAGCCAGATGTTATTTGGAAGGGGTCTGATTTCCTGCCTTTATATGTTACTATATTATAAGTATCTTCCATGCATAGTTTGGTCATGTTAATTAACTTCCTTGGTATTCCAAATTCCTGCATAACATTCCATAGACTATTCCTATGGACACTATCATAAGCCTTTTTAAAATCCACAAAAATGTTATGGAGATCTCTTTTATATTCCCAATGTTTCTCGGCTATTTGTCGTAAGATAAATATCTGATCTATTGTTGATCTGTTTTGTCTAAAACCCGCCTGGTAGTCACCTAATATGTCTTCTGAATATGGTTTTAGTCTATTTAGTAATACTGCGGATAGTATCTTATAGCTTGTGGACAGTAGTGATATTCCTCTATAATTTCCACATTGGAACTTGTCTCCTTTCTTAAAGATAGGTATCAATAATGACTCTTTCCAGTCATGGGGTAATTCTTCTGTCCTCCAGATTTTTATTATTAGTTCGTATAGCTTTAGATGTAATGCATGGCCACCTGCCTTTATAAATTTAGCAGCAATTCCATCAGTCCCAGTTGCCTTATTGTTTTAAGTCGTGTGATTACATATAGGATTTCTTCAAATGTAGGTTCTTCAATTTGTGGTTCGCATGTTAGAACCTCTTCCTGTGGGAAAATGTTACTTGGAGCTTCACAATTTAGTAATTCAACAAAATATTCTTTCCATGTGTTGCACATTTCCTCATTGGTATTTATCATATTCCCATTTTTGTCTTTTAAACCATATGTGTTTTGTTGGTGCCCTCGTTTCATTGACTTCAGTACTTTAAACAATTTTCTGGATTCATTTTTCTGGTGATTAGTTTCCATATCTTTGATTATATTACTCATATATTCTCGCTTCTGCTGTCTGACTATTTTTGTAGCCTCTTTACATTCATTTCTATAATGCTCTTCCTTTTGGATGTTATTGATGTCATTTAACCATACATGTCTGGCATTCTTCTTCCTAGTGACTGCTTCTTCACATTTTTGATTGAACCATCTGTTCTATCTATGCGTGGTTAACACACCGAGACATTCTTCTGCGGTAGATTGAATTGTATTCTTGATGTTCAACCAAGTTTGGTCAACGCTTTCCTCCAAAGGGTTTTGCAAAGTTTCAAGTTTACATTTTATTTCATCTGTAAATTTCTCTTTGACTGTAATGTCTTGTAGTTTTTCTCTGTTATATGTTGGGTGTAATCTTTGTAATTTAGTATAGAAAGCTCTCTTAAGTTTTATTTTAAATTTTGCTCCAACGAGGAAATGGTCACTGTGGCACTCAACTCCTCTATAACTTCTGACTTGCTGTATGTTTGATGCATTTCTGTTGTTAATTAAAATGTGATCTATTTGATTATAGGTTCTCTTGTCACATGATTTCCAAGTTTGTTTGTGTATATCCTTTCTTTGTAGTCTGGTACTGCTAATCTGCAGTCCTTTGGCTTCTGCCAGGTTGATGACTCTCCATCCATTATCATTTGAAGTTGTATGTAGGCTTTCCATACCGGCCACTTTTTTATTAGTTTGCTCTCTACCTATTTTTGCATTGAAGTCTCCCAGCACAATCAGGATGTCCTGTTTGGGGGTTTTCTTCTATGACATCTTCCAGATCATTATAAAAGTCTTCTTTAATATCATCTTCTTTCTCTTCAGTAGGTGCATGTACATTAATCATCGTTATATTTTTCCATTTACCTTTTATTCGTAATTTACTAATCCTGTCATTAAAAGCTTTAAAGTTTAAAACGTTCCCCCATAACTCTTTTTTGATGACAAATCCTGTTCCTAATTCATGTTTATTTTGGGTGTTTCCTCCATATATTATAATCATTCCATTTTGCTCTAAAGTACCCTCTCCTGGCCACCTTATTTCTTGAATTGCTGTGATATCCATTTGATATTCAACCAGCTCCCGGGTTAGTTCTTCGGCCGCTCCAGCTCGATATAGTGTCCGTACATTCCATGTTCCAAATCTCAAAAGTCCTTTAACGTTCCAAGGTCGTTGTCCAGATAAGTCAGTCCGATATCAATGCATATCTACACCGAAATAATTTGATGTGTCATAGGACAGGCAACAACTAAAGTTAATACAAATCCTCACCGAAACAATTTGATATTTAATGGTCATAGCTAGACTTTTTCTTTTAATTTTATTAAGTGTTCTAATTTCATGTTTGTCTTTAGATCTATATTATATCTATTTGTGTTGGTCCCGAGGAAGAGCATTATAATCGAAACGTCAATTTGTAGTCTCTTCTCATCATGTTGCTCTTGTACCTTGGGGTGTCGAGGTGAAGTATAAAGTCGAGGTGAAGTGTAAACATCGTGAGAGTGCCCGATTATGGGCTTCAAGTATCGATATTCGTAGTGTCGTAGTATAACTTTAAAAAAATACCATTATTGATAGTTTCATCCTCTGATTTAAGTTTGTCGTATTGGCGTTCGTTATAAGGTATGTTCGCTATGTCTATGTTCATTATGTCTCACATCCTCGCAGGAGTTATGTGTACCTATCTGTTTGTATTTTCTGTTGTATGCCCAATAGACTATAGTTACTGGTTAAGTGACGCTGCTGCAATCGGGACGTGTCCATAAGCGCCCTATCCCCCTCAACACCGATCGAGCTGTTTGGTTTGGCCTATACAACAGTTAGTGCATTATCAAAAGCAATTTGTATTCCTATACACGATAATAGAACTCTCTGCTAATCTCTTCACGTGTGGTCAAGGGGTTCTCTGTTGTTTACACAAGCATTCTCTCCCAGTTATCGACAAGTCGTGTTCTGCATTGGGCTATTATTGTCATTCATTCTATAAAAAGGTACACATGCCCCAGCACGCTAGTGGTATAAATTTATGTTAGCAGTGACAACTGCAGTTATGGGCAACTGATGGTGTTTATACAAAAGAATATTATAAATCGTATACTGAAAACCATACAAAGTATAAGATTTAATTCGTACACTAAAAACCATACAAAATTATACTTTCAATCGTAAACTGAAAATTATACAAACTATAAGATTACAATCATACACTGAAAACCATACAAAGTATAAGAATTCAATCGTAGACTGAAAACCATACAAAGTAAAAGATGCCAATGGTACACTGAAAACCATACAAAGTATATGAATTCAATCGCACATTGAAAACCATATAAAGTATATGAATGCAATCGTACACTGAAAACCATATATACTATAAGGTCACAATCGCTAACTGAAAACCATATAAAGTATAAGATCCCAATCGCTAACTGAAAACCACACAAAGTATAAGATCCTGTAACAGTATTGGGTATTATTAGGATCTAGTGGGAAACACAGATACAGCACGATTGAGCATTGAGACTGAAAGGGGGAGAGATGCTCAATCGTGACGTATTGGGTTGGTATGGGCAGTTGGGACCGAGCATTCGACCTGAGTGGAGTCCAACCTAAAACCTTTGTCATCTATGAAAGAATAAACCATTTTATACTTGATCACTGGCTTGTTAATCTCTGTTCACACTGTGACAGGATCATAAATGGTGCCGTGACCAGGATGCGAACCTGAGGATAAGAAAAAAA